>PVIA01010268.1:0-53141 GCA_004024845.1 Tonatia bakeri | reverse complement strand
TCCTTCCTTCCTTCCTTCTTTCCTCTCCAGTAGCATTGGTGAGCATTTAGAGAGCGCCCATCACACCGTCGGTCTTACCTTAGGATGCCAGGGGCCTGAAAGTCGATGTGGAGCTACCGATGTTTCCACCCAGTTGCCTCTGAGTAACAGGGCTCTGGGCTCCAGGTAAATTCCAGAAGGAAAAGGCAATTCAAAGGTAGCATAATTTGTCTTTGTTGGTAACTATTATTGATATGTATTTTTAAATGTATTTTAACATATATTTTTAAACAACCACAATGCCTATATTGTTTTCATCCGGAATCGTGACCTTATTTCTTTCAATATAGCCACTGAAGAATGAGGAAGCGGAACTGTTTTTCTCAATGAGCTCAGCGAGCACGAGAGAGAACATTAAGTGTAGGTTTCTGGAAGTGCCGAAAGTTGGGGTGTTCTTAAGCCTGAGTGAGTTCGCACGTGCAGCACTACGTAAACACATATGATATGAGAGGCATTTGACAGTTCCCTTCCAGAGTTAACGTGCAGGGTGATGGGAGATTTCCCTCACTGTAGAAAAACCCTTATGTTGCATTTCCAGATATCTATTTTGATTTCCACCTTAGCGTTTTATTAGCGGCATCTATAACTCTGAAATAGAATAAAAACATTGCTTCATGAGAACATGGGTATAGGAAAAAAGTAAGTAATTCTGTCCAGTTTTATAAGCTGAAGTCATATTAAAGTGATGAATTGGTACTCTTTTTCTGAGTTTTCTATAACCCTGATAACATTTAAATCATCCACTATAAGATAATTGCCTTCTGGCCCTGGCTGGTGTGGCTCAGTGGATTGAGTGCAGGCTTGCAAACAAGCGGGTCACAGGTTCGATTCCCAGTCAGGGTTCATGCCTGGGTTGCAGGCCAGGTGCCCAGTAGGGAGCGCTTGAGAGGCAACCACACATTGATGTTTCTCTCCCTCTCTTTCTCCATCCATTCCCCCTCTCTAAATATAAAAACAAATACAATCTTTAAAATAAAAAAAAAAGATAATTGTCTTCTGAAAGGAAAGCAAAATGTGGGGAGTGTTTTCCTGTCTTCTTCAGTTGAGTACCAAATAATATTATTGGAACTAGGTTCTGGGAAATGCATCCCTACAAATACAGGGCCAGCATTAGGAAGAACCAGGAAATGCGTTCCTTCATCTCTCGTTTTCAGCTCGTTTCGTTTAGTTTGATAACTCTTTTTCCCACCCCTTATTTATTATGAAGTACTAAACCTGATAAACACAGCACATGTCTGCAAGCTGGGTAAACATACAAAAATCAGTTAAGGAAAGAGAAGAAAGAATGGAAGGACATGGGTCAGCAGAACAGAAAAGACTCAGCTTCGGCGTCAGCGAACCTGCAGGAGCATCCCACCTCCACCTTTCAGGCGCTGTGCGGTCTTGCAACAGGCCACTTAATCTCTCTGAGTCCTAGTTTCCTCCTGCGAAAAACGCAGTAGTAACATTTACCCTCCTGGGTTTGCTGGGAGAATTAAGTGAGAGGAGGTACTCACTCTAGAAAACACATGGTTAGTGCTCAGTCGCTGGTTTTCCCTGATTAGCCCATGCAAGTTAAGATTTAATGGCTTGATGTATTGTCACTTTTCATGGGTAATTTTTTTGCTTTCATGTTTTTGTAAGACTTCCTGATGCATGAACTCAAAAGAGGAAGCCCTGTGGGAATTCCCCACACTGGGGCAGATTACCTGGGAAAGAAGTACTTGAGACATCGGGGCCTTCAGGGAGTTTGTCCAATTATGCCACCAAGATATTTTTTCTGGTGTTTAAATAAGACCCATTCTGCATCCAGGCCTCTGTCACCAGAGAACTCCTGGCTTCTCTGTTTCTGGGGGGTGATATCCTCTGTGCTGTCATTAGGGCAGACAGTGGCCCAGGGCATGGCACTCAGAGAGAAACCTGGGGATGAGGTGGCCTCTGATGAGATGAGAGGAGAGGAGGGGCGTGCTGGTTCCTGAACATTCTCAAACGGGCCAGAGAGGGTCACAGGACGTCCGCACAGCCAGGACAGTGCCAGCTGACCCCTGCTGTGTTGCTGGGTAATTATGAATAGTGACTCTTCCCTTTTCACTCTTAAAATTATCCCAGTGTGGATGATAAATGATAGAGTTACCTGAATCAGAGCAGAGTTTATGGGAACAAGGACAATAAGTCACAAAAAGGAAAAGGATGAAGTCCTTTAATTCATAGACTCTCAGATGCTTAGATTGTATCCATTTTTAGATACACCACCATATCATACACCATTAAGAAAGAAAAAACCCCACCATGTTTGTTTGCTAGGCCTGCCATCACAACATACCACAGCCTGAGTGGTTTAAACAACAAAGATTTGTTGTCTTACGGTCCTGAGGCTAGACGTTCAAGATCAAGGTGCCAGCTGCGTTGGTTTCTTCCGGAGACCCCTCTCCTTGGCTTGCAAATGGTTGTGTGTGCTCCCCGAGTGTTCATAATGAGCTCTTCCCTCCCTGGGTGCCTGTGTCCTAATCGCCTCTTCTAATAAGGGCTCTAATCGCACTGAATGAAGCCCACCCTGAAGACCTCCTTTAACTTAATTACCCCATTGAAGACCCTGTCTCCAAGGACAGACTCATTCTCAGGTGCTTGGGATTAGGACTCCAACATCTGGATTTCAGGGGAACGTAAGACCCACTGTTGAAACTCTGACGCGAGTTGGTAGATGTGTCCTGATTGAGAAGATATTAAATGTTAACAACTGTACATGTCCGAACCGCACCGTCTACAATAGTCAGTTTGGGAGGGGGACAACTAGCTCCACTCTGTGTTTTGCTGACAGGGAGCATAAAACTTCAGAAACCTCTCCATCTGGAACCGTCACTTTCTCCCCTTCGCCCTCCTGAGGGAGTTGGGGGAGGAAGGGAGCCCAAAGCCGCCCAGATTTTGATCTCGATTGCTTCCCCTCCCTGGTGTCTCACTTCCTGCCAATCCTTCTTTTGTAACAGCGCCTGTGACTGCCCCTTCCTTTCTCCCCACCCACACCCACGTCAGGCCTGAGCTCATACCTGGACAGCTTCCACAGCCTCTGAACCGGTCTTCCCACTTCCATCCCCTTCTCTCCCTCCAAAGCCACCCTGACACAAGCACTGGTCGGCAAGACGACACTCAGAACTGCAGCCTTGGCCACGCCACACCCCTGATGAAAAGCCTCAGCTGGCCCTTCACCTCTAAAGAACAAGAACCAAATGCGACTCCACCTGACACTGAAGTCCACTCCCCTGTGCTCAGTCTGGCCCCAGCCCCCCATCCAGCTGCCTCCAGGACCCTCCCTCGCAGCTGGCATCCCCACTTCAGGGTGTCTGTGTGCTCTGTGCCCTAGACTGGCTGGCTCGTGCTCTGGGTCTGCTGAATGCTACCATGTAATTATTACACGTAGTTATTTATGTGTGACTCTCCAACTAATAGCCATGCAAATGATCAAGACTGTAATATACTCTATTAACCACATCGGCTGAGAAAGGAGTTGTTTCTCCTTGGTTCCTCCAGAAAGAATGAAAAGTATTTCCCCCACCCCCTCCTGTCTCCCTCCCCGGAGAGAAGGTGGCCTTTGTGTCCTGGAAGTCTGACTTCCTTTCACCCCAGAGAGAGTTAACAGCCTTTTTGTGTGTTTTCTGTGGGGGGAAAAAGGGAAGCTGCCTGGTGGGATGGCCTCCCCCTTTGTTTTCTGAGACACAGGCCACAATAACCTGGTAGCTGAGGATACATTTTATTGGACCTGGAAGTATTTTCTATGAATTTTAAATCTTAGTTGCAATGTTTAAAAAGTGGGAGATTTCCCATGACAAATCTAAATCTCTGGGCTCTCTAGAAAAACTCAAAGATTGGTATCTCTGGGCCTCTATTTTCTGAGTCACACTGTTCCTTTTCAATATGTCATGTGCTTCCCAGTTTACTGCAGTTCCCACCACTCACCAAGGCCTCACACCACTTGCATCATTCATTTATGGACCTGCCTGTTCTTAGAAGCATCTGAGTCTTCAACCCCTGCTTAGATTCACCAAGGGGATTAACCAGAAGCATTTGAGGGACAGGAGATGGTGGCCATGAGCTCCAAGAATTAAAGAGAGCAACCTCCATATGTCTTTAGAACCTGGGCCTGTTCTAACATACCTTCCTGAGGGAGCAGGACCAGGGATGGAGATGACTGGGTGAATGGGTACCTGTGAGGATGAGGCTCTGAGTGTTCTCACCTTAAGAGAATCAGGGAAAATCCCCACAGCTGAGCTGGGCCCAGAGACACTGAGGCTACCCTCTCCACTGCCCACAGAGGTACCCACCTTCAATGGGTGTGGGCAAGGAGCAAGAGTGTCAGGGACCCCATGAACCAAAGACCTGGCACACCTCTGGTTTCCTGCCTGGCATAAGCCCCACAGTTCTTGTACAACTGAAGTGGGGTGGGGCGGCGGGCATTGCACTGCATTAGGGCATCACCAGAAGGAACCATTAGTATGCTGGTCTGAAGTATGACTCCCCCCGCAGTTGCTCAGTGTGCAACCTGAGCTCCATAGACATGGTGGTCCTGGCTGTGAACAGAGTGTGTGGGTGTGCACGTGCACACACACGTGTGTGTGTGAGGCCTCTCAAACTGACTGATTTGGACTTCTCACCAGCCTTGACAGTGGGGACTCAGAACTTCAATTTAATTTTTAAAAATAAATGCCATATATCTTACTCCCAAGTGTGGGTTAGTCATCAAATTCTGTTACAAAAAAATAAGTTGCTTCGCAGAGCAGAGAGCATGCTGCCTGCTTCCCTGCTCCTGTGTAGTCTCCTACAAGGTACATGTGTGTGGAGCCTGGCTCCAGGCCTCCGCATGGCATTTCTCTCCCCAAGAAAACACCGTTTGCATTTTCCTGGGTGATCAATCCTAAGCACAAGTGGCTTAGGCTACTCCAGCTCCCTGGAAGCTAAAAGCCACTTTGCTGTTTTGCAATGAGAGTTTACTCAGCATAGGAGTTTCTGCTGCTACAGACCAGTCCGTGTGTGTGATCTTGCCAGGAGGGAGTTCAAACCACCTTCTCTGCCATTAGCGCCCTACCCGCAGCCTTAAAATTTTGAGTACCTTTGATCAGAAATTCCACTTCTGGAAAGTTATCCTAAGGAAATAAGTAGGAAATGTCCACCAAGGCTTGTGTGCAGAGATGTTTATCATACTGTATTAATTATAGAGGCAATGATAGGAAGCAACCTAAATGCCCAGCCACTGGGGAGTGCTGACACGTTTCATTGGCGCGGTACCACGGAGCCTTTGAAGAGTGTGTGTAGGGTATTGAACAGAATGAGGAAATGGTTACCACGTATGTGTAAGATCTCTAAATACCGCTAGACATGTTAACTTTTTTTAAGTCCTCGCCTGAGGACATTTTTTCATTGCTTGTAAAGAGAGAGGAAGGAGAGAGAAAAACGGAGATGTGTGTGAGAGAGAGAAATATCAACTGGTTGCCTGTTGCACGCACCCAGACCCCATACTCTCAGGACCGAGAAGCGAACCTGCAACCTGGGTGTGGGCCCTGACCAAGAATCACACCCACAACCTTTTGGTTACTGGATGACACTCCAACCAACTAAGCCACACTGGCCAGGGTTGATGTTAACATTTTACAAAGGGTGTAACTATTGTGAAAAATATTCACTCTCTTTCCCAACCTCTGACTCTGGGTTCAACCATGAGGTTTATTTTGATCACTAGGATATAAGCATATGAGATGCTAGGGGAGGGTTGAAAAGCATTTGTGTGATTTGGCTCGACCGCCTGAGGCTTTGCCAGAGCCGTGAGAATATACCGAGGCTGGCCCACTGGTTCTGGGGAGGGATGAGACCCAAACCAAACCACCCCAGCAGAGCACAGGCTGGTTCAGCCAACCCCCAGTGAACCCACAGAACCAGGGGAATGAGGTACTGCAAATCCACTTGGTGAGGTTTGTCCTAGAGCTGTTTTGTGGAAATTATTGAGTGGTACAGGAAGCAGGTACACTCCACTTCTAGAAGATCTTTCCTCCAATCATAAAGCATACACAAACTGGTGTGATAGTCCTTTCCTTTTCTCTACAGGTGCCCATTTGATCCATACTGAGTCCACCCAGGTCAGTGCAGGGCACATCACTCCACTCCTCAATGGGAGGATTATCAAAGTCACATCAGAAGACCATGTAGGATGGGGGTACTTTATGGCCTTCTTTGGAAAATATAAAACACCATATAAAATTCTCAAAACATTGCTTTATTAGCACTGTTAGCTATTTTCTTTTTTTTTAAAGATTTTATTTATTTATTTTTAGAAAGAAGGGAAAGGAGAGAGAAGGAGAGAAGCATCAATGTGTGAGAGAAACAATCACTTGCCTCTCAAGCTCCCCCAACTGGGGACCTGGCCTGCAGCCCAGGCATGTGCCCTGCCTGGAGATGGAACCAGCGACCTTTTGGCTGGCAAATGGATGCTCAGTCCACTAAGCCACACCAGACAGGTAGGTCCCTGTGTTAGCTATTTTCATTCAACAAGTATTAATTGAGCACCTACTGCGCATCCATTACTGTACTAGGACCTGGAGATCAGCAGGGACCATCACAGAGGTGGCCCCTCTGTTCATGGGCTAACCCAAAAAAAGCTGCAAGTGAAGCCTGCTTTAAGAGCACCATAGTAACTGACCAGATGAGCTATCAGGCTGGAGATACTTTTCTAGTGTGAGGCCAGCCTCAGAGGACCAGAAAATAATTCTGACTATAGAAGTATTTTGCTGTGATTGCGTCTTTTGTGATGGAGGCTTTCTTGGCAGCTTCTCTGAGAGCTGATTGAAGAGGTCGGAGTTCTCAAAGGGCTTAGAGTCCAATTCCATTTCCATTTCATTTGAATAGTTACCACAGCTTTAATGCAAAGCAGGTGCTAGGCTTGTTACAATGGAACTAAAGGAAGCTGGCTGTGCTTAGTAGTAGCTTGAAACTCTAAGTGTGATCCAAATTGCATCAGCCTCACCTGGGAGTTTTACGGACATGCAGAATCTCAGGCCCCACTCCTGAACCCCTGTATCAGTAACATTGGTTACTTTTACTGGTTGTGCATCACCACCACAGAACTCTTCATCTTACAAAACTGAAACTCTGTACCCACTAGACAATAACTCACATCCCCTCTCTCCTCAACCCCTGGCAACCAGCATTCTATTTCTGACTCTCCAAATTTGAATACTCTAGGTCCCTCGTATACATTTGTGTTTATGTGATTGGCCGATTTCACTAAGCACAATGTCCTCAAAATTTACCCACGGTGTTGCAGAACCTGCATGTTAACCAGATCTTCAGGTCATATGTGTGCACGTTGCAGTCTGAGAAACACGGTTTTGATAGATTGCAGGGAGCTGAGGTGAGAAAGAGAGAGAAACATCAGTGTGTGAGAGAAACGTCAACTGGTTGCCTCTCACACGCCCCCTACTGGGCACTTGGCCCGCAACCCAGGCATGCACCCTGACTGGGAATCAAACCAGTGACCCTTTGGTTCACAGGCCGGTCCTCAGTCCACTGAGCTACACCAGCCAGGGCTATATAAAAAAACTTTTTTTTTAATGTATTTTTAAGGTTTTATTTATTTACTTTTAGAGAGGGGGAAGAGAGGGAGAGAAACATCAATGTGTGGTTGCCTCTCACATGGCCCCCACTGGGGACCTGGCCCGCAACCCAGGCATGTGCCCTGACTGGGAATTGAACCAGCAACCCTTTGGTTCACAGGCCAGCACTCAATCCACTGAGCCACACCAGCCAGGTCAGGGGTTAGTTTATATATAAGAAAAAATAATAATAGCAGAAGTTACAATGTCAGACAATAAGTAGGAAGCCCACGTGATCTGGTGGATTTTTTTCTCAGTAGGGCAGAAGAAACCTTGGGGTCCATGTCCATGTGACTAAATAGTCAGAAAGAGCCCTGGCTGGCGTAGCTCAGTGGATTGAGTGCGGGCTGTGAACCAAAGTATTGCAGGTTCGATTCCCAGTCAGGGCACATGCCTGGGTTGCAGGCCATGGCCCCAGCAACCACACATTGATGTTTCTCTCTTTCTCTCTTTCTCCCTCCCTTCCCTCTCTAAAAATAAATAAAATTTAAAAAAAATTATTTAATAAAAAAAAATAGAAAGACCGGTTTCCGTCCTACCTCCCTAGTCACACTTTCTCTGCCTCCTTCACAGGCTCCTTCCCCGCAGCCTTCTCCAAAACCTCCGCGCCTGCCCCATGCTCTCCCTCACTCATCTCAGTTGTTCTCTTGGCTTCCAAGCAAATAACCCCCAAATCGCTGTTGCCTGCTGTGATCTTTCTTCCTGGTTCCAGAGCATATTTTGTTTCTTCCCAGTGTCTCAGTGAAAACGTTACATCCGGATCTCAAATCCACTCTGGGAAGACGACCACATTGCTTGACGGATTCCTTAGAGATGAGTGGGGGCCTCAATGTCACAGCCAGACTGCTGTCACATTCAACATGCCCAAACCGCACCCGGCATCACCCTGGCCAAGCCACTCCCCCAGGCCCCAGCTCACTGCTGATGCCACACCACCTTCTCTGTGAGGTCTGAAACCTTTGTCATCATCTCCTTCCCTCCTCAACAGGTCTCACATCTGTCTTCTGCTTCGCATGTTGTCACTGTCAGGACTCAAGCCCTCGTCATTTGCCTCTAGGCTCCGCAGCCCTTCCTCCACCTTCCTCCCTAGTGCCCCCTCTACACTCACCTGGCGGGTGTCTTCCCAAAACACAGATCAGCATGGTCCACTCCCTGGCATGCCCTTAACTCCACTCCTGTGTCCTGGGTGAATCTACCAGCTGCTCAGTGAAAATGACCTCATTCTATGCTCTTAAAAAAGAAAAATTCAAACTTACAGAAGACTTGCACATTCTGTATAAACAGCACTTTTGCTCCTGGGCCAATTGAGAATAAATTGTAGACCAACCTAATGCCCTGAGCGTTTTAGTATGCATTTCCCACAGCCGAGGGGGGACATCCTCCTACGTACACAGTAAGACCCTTTTAAAAAAGCTCACTGATGCATTGCTGCCATCTGATCCTCAAGCTCCATCCAGATTTTGCCAACTGGCCCCATAACATCTTTTCATAACCGGAAGGACCCAGTTCAGAATCTCGTGTGCACCAGGCATCATGTCTCTCTGGGCATCTTCAGTCTGGAGAACTCCTCATCCTGTCCTCAGTGTACAATTGCCCCTCGGTTTTGGATAGACCTGATGTTTCCTCTTGAGTAGATCCAGACAGGAGTAGTGCATCTTTGTCGGGAATACTGCGGAAGCGATGCTGTGTTTCTCATTGCATCCTGTTGTGTGGTGCACAACTTCAGCCTGCCCCAGTCCCAGGGATAACTCGCTTGGATCCTTTGAGCAGAGTAGTGTCTGCTAGGTTCCTCTTCAGCAGTGACTCTGTTCCCTTTCATAGCTATTTTGTGGAAACCATTGAAACCATGTAAATATTTCATTCCTCATCAGGCTTTCAGCTGAGTCACTTACTTATTTATATCAGAATGGACTGGTGGTTTCCTATTTTATCCAATGTGTTAAATACCATCTGTTGCTATCATTTCTTGCCTTCTCTCCTCCAATGACATTTGCCTACATAAAGAGGGTTTTAGCCACTTTCTGGCCACGGAGCCCTGTGCTTATCAAAACCATGTGCTTCATTCCTCTGTAGGGGATAGTTGTTATCTGAGTTTTTGTTACCCAAGTGCATACCATTGTGATTTGCTTATGAAGCAAAAGTTGTCAGAATATGAAACTATGGGCTCATGGACCATAACACAATCTACACTCACAGTTTCTCCTTGTTTCACACTGACAGCCATTTTCACCCATTACACGGACACTTTTGTGGTTTGTAGTAACACCCAAAATTACAATTCAAATTCAATGCAAATTGGTTCATAAAGGGAAATTGCAAATCTCGCAAGGTCGCAGAGTTTCACGAAGTCTGTGGAAGTCATTTAGCAGGCCTGCTCAGAGCCTTGAGCGAGGCCGGACAGCAGCTACCAGAGAGAAAACGGGTGAGGGGGCTGAGATGATGTCAAGGATGAAGGTTCCGGAAAGGCCTTAAAAAATCAGTAAGGCCATCACACATTTTTGTGGAATTTTTAAAAACAACCCTCTTTAAGGATGCTATGTGAAAGTCAAAAATGAAGGAATAACATGCGATTTCAGAAAAAAGTTTTGATTTTTTTTTTTTTTTTTCTCCGAATCAGCACATGGCCCTAGCTGGAGTGGCTCGGTGGATCCAGCGCTGGTCTGTGAACCAAAGGGTCACTGGTTTGATTCCCAGTCAGGGCACATGCCTGGGTTTCAGGCCAGGTCCCCGGTAGGGAGCATGAGAAAGGCAACCACACATTGATGTTCTCCTCCTCTCTTCTTCCCTTCCTTCCTCTCCAAAAATAAATAGCCCTGGCTGGTGTGGTTCAGTGATTGAGTGCCAGCCTGCAAATCAAAGGGTCCCCAATTTGATTCCCAGTCTGTGGCACATGCCTGGGTTGCCAGCCAGGTCTCCAGTTGGGGGCGTGTGAGAGGCAACCACACATTGATGTTTCTCTCCCTCTGTTTCCCTCTCACTTTCCCCCTCTAAAAAATAAAGTAAATAAAGTCTTTAAAAATAAATAAATAAATAAAATCTTTTAAAAAACAATTAGCATATGACCCTGGTTATGGTGGCTTAACTGGTTAGAGAGTCTTCCCATACACCAACAGGTTGCAGGTTCAATTCCTGGTCAGGATGCATACTGAGGTCATGGGTTTGGTGCCTGGTCGGGGCACATGTGGGAGGCAACCAGTCAATGTTTCTCTCTTATTCCCTTTCTCTCTCTCTAAAATCAATAAACATATCCTCAGGTGGGGATTAAAAATAAAAAAGGATTAACACATGCGTTAAGGGGTGAAGTTATTTTCTAATGTTGGTGTCTTTTTCAAGGTAAAATGCCAATCAAACATTTTCTTCTCTAGTCACTGTAAAGTTCCAGTCCCTGCTGTAAGTGGGTCCCCTATAAGTGGCCTTGTCGTGGTGTCCGGTATCAGTAGGTCATGATGCACAGTCAGCAGGAACCCTGAGCTGCCGCAGCAGGAGCAGGCCTCTGTCCGCTGAGATGCCCCTTGCGTGTGTCACCCCTCTCCCAGTCCCAGCATCTCCTATTCTCCCCCATACCTCCCCTGCCCATGCTTCTGTGTTACAATACTTTCTAAACTCACTTTCTTCATTTATCACAAGAAGCAATTCTCCAGCCCAGCTGGCTTCACAAAGGCTTGTTCCTATAGTCAAAGGAGTTGACGGACAATAGTAGTCTTTGCCAACACGTCCTGAATTTTATTCTATGTCTGATCGGGCACTGTAAGAGCTTAACATGGATCATTGTGGCAAACTGTCCCAAACTGGTAAAAGTGGAAGCCACCATTGTCTTGCATTTTACAGAGAAGCAAACTGAGGCTCCAGGAAGTTACGTAAGTTACTGAACTTTCCTCGGGCATTGCAAGAGTGAAGATTTGAGTCCAGTAATTCAAGCTCCTAATTGCTAGGCTGGTCTGATTGCAGGCATCACCATTAGAACGCTCCCCCATGTATGCGCTGAACTCAGAAGACATGAGATGATACTGGAGAGAGGCCTAGAACTCATTCCTTGTCTGTGTGAGGTATTGCTGGACCCCAGAATACTTCACTACTGGCACCCTGTGGTACCCATAGTCATTGCCTAATGCCACTCAGACCAATGACCCTGAACTATAGGTCTTGGAAAACCAATTTGGTGGTGAGTGGTAGAATAGAACCAGACTGACTTACCCCAAAGGACATTTCAGTCGGTCCCCTAGCCCTCCCCTAGAAGCTTTGGCAGGGGCTAACCTCAGTCACTCTGCTCTAGCTTTCCCAGGCCTTGTTGGGTGGGACCAGGCACAAGGGCCTAAAAGGAAGTTTGGTTTCTGTTAGATAACAGAGGAGTCATGATATGTGTGGGCCTCAGGGCTGGGCCCTAGCATTCGTTGTTGGAAAATGCAAACAGGCACGTTAAATGCCCACCTGTAGGACGAGTAAGAAGCCAGCGACAATGCAGTCTGTTCTCAGAACCCCAGGGCTACCTGGGGCGGCATGGAAAGGAGGGCTTACAATTCAGGGTAAACCCTTCTTCCCCTGCAGATACCCCTGTACAGCTGTCCTTCCTCTGCTCAGGCTGGAGTACATGACCCTTTCAGACAGGAATCCCACCACTCTGCTTTTCATTTTCAGTTTCACACTACAGGGACACTGAATTCCCAGCACTCTCCCCCACTTCTGCAGAAGCCCAGGTTGGTAAGTGGGCACTAATTTGCCTGACAGGCATGAAGTGTGTGTGGGGGGTAAGATGGGGGTTGTGTGTCGGCAGTGCCCAGGGGAGGGAAATTACCCTGGAGGCGTTGGATCTGACTAAGGCAGTAAAACCACTGATTTCTCATTATCTCGGGGGTTAGGCAGGGGCAGAGGGGGCAGAAGGAAGAATCATATATGTTGACACTTGCAAAGACAGACCCATGCATTAGACTTCTCTTCCAGATCAAGACTTTTGGTTGGAGGGAAGGGAACTTGTCTTACACATGAGGAAGTTGAGACCCAAAGAAACATCAGAATTGGAGCAAGTATGCCCAGATGGCGAGGGACAGAGCTGCCAATCAAACCAGGTCTAGAACTTCCACTCCAGCACTCCCTCTACGGGTTAACATCACACACCCAAGTATGAACAAACATTAAGTTCTGAAAAGGCTAATGTATCTGTCAGTATGCAGAAATCATAGCTTAAGCATGTCAGGCAAGAAAACGTGGGATGAGGGGTCTCTTTTAAGATGGTGTGGGGTGGGTGTGGGGGACATCTGCTGCCTTTGCCTGCCCGCCAGTGCTACCACTCACGGCTGTTCAGGTGTCATGCTGCACAAGAGTGTCTGCTGAGGAGTCGAGTGGGTTAATATCCAGCTTTAGCTTTGCCCACTCAACCATGTGTCCTGGGTGTGGGCCTGCTCCTGCCCAGAGGAAGGTGGGTGCCACCCCCCATGCACACACCAAATGGTGAGAGTACAAGGCTGCTTCAGCCTGGAGGGAGTGCCTGTGTCTTCTAACTCACGAGGTCCCACATGGGCTAGCTACGGCATTCTGCACTCATCCCTCTGTCTTCTGAAGCCGAAACACAATTTTGTTTTGGGGAACTAACACCAATCCAATCTCATCCTATGGTTTCATGGAGCTGACCCCACTCCCATCTCCAGCAATGGACCAGGTGCTTATCCTTAAACTGATAATCAGAGCTGCCAATCAAACCATTATCCTTAAACTGATAATCAGTTTAAGGATAAGCACCCATCCCTGGATGGTGTGGCTCAATGGACTGAGTGCCAGCCTGCAAAGCAAAAGGTTGCTGGTTTGACTCCCTGTCAGGGCACTGCCTGGGCTGTGGGCCGGGTTCCCAGTTAGGGGCTGTGTGAGAGACAACCAATTGACTCCCTCTCTCTCCCTCTTTTTCTCTCTCTTTCTTTCTCTTTCCCGCTCTCTGAAAATTCATTCATTCGTTCATTCATTCATTCATTCTTTAAAAAAAGGATGGGCACCTGACTCAATGAACATTCATTCACTCCAGAATTATCGCTGGAACTATTGGTCCCGAGGCCACCTTTGCCCTGGAGCCGCTCACCCTGGCAGAGGAAGAGGAAGAGGAAAAGAAGATGGCATCATTTGAAACCTTGGGATCAGCTCTCTGATCAGATTCACCCCTTAAATTAACCAGCTGTCTGAACGAATTCACTTTTTTGCTTAGGCTGGGTTGTGTTGAGTTCTGACCCTGGCAACCAAAGGAGTCCTGACCATTGCTGAAGTGAGAAAATTCAAGTTTCCCCTGATCTAAAAGCTCCTCTACCAGGTTGCCCCAGAGATCTTTCCAAACATGAATCAATTCTACTCACGCATGCTCGTCCCCCAGGGCACAAACGCAACTCCGGGCTGCGGGGGACACACCTGTGCTGCCCACTCGCGCTCTTCTCCCGTCCGGGAAACGCCGGAGCACTTATCCCTCAGGCCACTCACAGTACTGTCAAGCCAAGACCTGCATTTTAAATTGCATTTAAGCCTTCAGCAGAGCTGGGTAACCAAATGAGACAGCCATGGAAAATATATGATTTTCATTATTATGACATAGAGAGCAGGGCTGTCTAATTGCTTTTGTCCACTGGTGTATAAAGATTGAGACCAGATGTGTGGGGTTTTTTTAAAGGAAAAGAAAGAAAAAAAGGCTCGTGTGGGCCATTGCTTTGAACAAAGCAATCTGATTTCCTCTCTCTCTTTCTCTCTCTCTCACACACACACACATATACACACTCACACACACTTTTTCCCTCTCCTGCCTACCCCTGCCTCCCACTCCCTCTCTCAGGGGAAGATGACATGAAAGTGTTTTAACTGCTTGTAAGTTTTTATAACCTTGTTGATTTTGCTTTTCACAGCAGATAAAATTGTGAAATTGGCCTTGAAACTTTATTTTCGCTTTCCTCCATTCAAAGGGACGATTGTGGAACTGAAGCACTGAGGTGCTGGTCAGACCCACCCGCTCCCTTCTCTTGGGCCAGCTGCGCTTTGCAGAGGGCTGTGGGAGCGGCGAGTCTTGATGCAGCTCGGGCCCTCCTCTTAGCTGGCTTGGGGAATAAAAAGTTTTCACATGGAAATCCACAGGAAGGGATGAGATGATGATCATCTTTAAATAGAACCACCCAGGGCCCAGCTTCTGTGTTTCATTTTCCACAAAAGCCCCTAAACCAGCTTCAACATTTTTTTTTAACCTCTCCAGTTATTTTTAGAACACCCAGCCAACAGAGCCCAGCAGGCCTGGAGGCCCTAGTGACACCCTGAGATGGGGGTAGAGTTCACCTCTCCTTGGGCAAAGGTGCATTTGAAGCATGCAAAGCAAAACGAACAGGAAAAAAGCTGCAGCCCTCAAAACAGTGATGATTTAGAGGCCGGGCTGTGTCTCTTGAAGCCAGGACTGCCAGCTGTAAAGACAATACATTTAAAGAGTACGTTGTTATTTTCAAAATTAATTTTTTGCCTGAAAATCCAGAAGGTGTCTGGCAGATTGGGAAAAGAAGGCTCCCGGAGCGGCCGGTTCCTGCGGGGCCCCGGTAACCAGGCATCGGGGTGTTGAGCATGCCTGGAAAGTAGGAAGAAATAGAAGGCAGGCTCCTGTATCAAACCTCAAAGGGGTTCTTTCAGCCCCAGTTCCTGGTAGCCAGCGAAGCCACTTTCTCATGTGCTGGGAAGAGGAGGTTGCCAGTTCCCTGCTCCCCTAACGCAGAAAACTCCTCCCCACCCCCAGGTCAGAAGCTGAGTAGTTACATCTCTGAATAATTACAGAGATCTCATAGCCCCATGGGGGTCCTTTCCAGTCTCTGCAGAGCACCCCCCTCGGGCAGTTCACCCCTGATTCAGGGAGATAAATAATTTTAATTAATTTTTCTCACCTATTTTATAGGCAACAAGCCCTCAGGGTGAATGCCAGGAGGGAGAAAAGCGTGTGTAAGAATGATCAGATTTTCGATGCTTTCGCTGGAGTGGGCAACATTCCCCAGCACTGACTTCCACACACCCCTCTCTCCATCCACATGCACGTCGCCATTCCAAATCAGAGTTCCACAACATTCAGGCCTCTCTGTGCTTATGGGGTGCCCCTGGCTTTATGTTAATTCCAACTTGATCTCCAGAGAGTGATTAATATATGATGTGAACGAGAACAGCCATTACAGAAAAATGGCAGGGGAGGAAGCTGTGGACTCTTTCAGGTGCTGTTCTTAGGAGCCAGGTGACCTTGGGCCAGTCCTATAGCTGCTAGGAGCCTTGATTCCCTCCTCTGTGGAGTAAGTCACAGCCAAGGATTCCTTTGCAGCGTTGTTACGCAGATTCAGAGAGAAATGAATGTGGTACGCCATACGTGGGATTGCTACTATGATTTGATCATTGCCAAACAGAGCCTCCCTTATAAGGTGACCCAGGGAGTGATATGGTATGTTTCCCCAAGTGTGACTGCCTAATAAAAAGGAATGTGGCTCTTGGATAAATGGAGCACAGTCTCAAGTATGATGTGGACCCAGGATTCCACCACATTCTCTTCCAAGGGCCTGTGCAAGAGATACCTGCTCAAATACACTCTTTCTGAGGGAGACTGTTGCCCCACCAGCCCCCGCTAGAGAGGCCTGAAGAAGCAGGGCCACATGACTATAAAGTTCTGCATCATGTGGCCCTGCTGACCACATCCCCTGCCACCTACCTCCTCGAGACCCCAAGTGACTGGACCGGGTAAAGACGCTTGACAGGATCAAGCTGTCCCCAGGTTTGCCAGCAACCTTCCACTACTTGGGAACTTGAATTGGGAAACCCAGAAGGACCTAGGCCATAGCAGTGGGATCCAAACCTGGGGGTCACGCTGTGGGGAGAAAGGGGGAACCGTGTGCAGAGACAGCTCAAGGGAGAACAGTGGAGCTGACCTGTTCTCCAGTTCCATTTCCTGTCTACATGTCTCCTGACCACAAACCGCCTTTCTCCTGGGGCAGGAGAAGTGAGTGAGACACACTCCGTGCCTTGTGGGGTGGGCTGAACTGCGGCTCCAAAAAAAGACGTGCCCACATCCGAACCCGGGAACTGGCAAATGCAACCTTCCTTGGGGAAAGGGTCTCTGCAGATGCGATCATGTGAAGAATCTTGATTTGACATCCTGTTGGATTATCTGGGTAAACCCTAAATCCAATGACAAATGTCCTCATGAGAGACAGAAAAGGAGAAGATACAAGGAAACGCAAGGAGAAAGGCATGCGCGAGAGTAGAGGCGTAGACTGGAATTACAATGCCACAAACCAAGAAGAGGCCCAGAAGGATGCCCCCCTTGAGCCCCTGGAGAGAGTGCAGACCTGCCAGCACTTCCTTTGATTTTGGACTTCTGGCCTCTTGAACTGCGAGCGAATAAACTTCTGTTGTTTCAAGCCTCCAAGTATGTGGCAATGTGCAACAGAAGCCACGGGAAACTCATATATGTTGCAAACCAAAGTTGCCTGACTCCAAGAGACATGTCAAAGGCATTGTGCCTACTCTGAACGAGGAGGCACATACCACAGGCTAGCGTCTCCTTGGTTTTCATCTCTACATTTTGTTTACTGCTGCAGCTACAATGAAATAATAAAGAATGACCTTTAAGGGAGCATGTATTATGTGCCAGGAAGTGGCACATAATATACTCAGTCCTTGGAGTTTGTTTTTTTGAAAGATTTCATTTATTTATTTTTAGAGGAAGGGGAAGAGAGGGAGAAAGAGAGGGAGAGAAACATCAATGTGTGGTTGCCTCTCACACACCCCCAACCAGGGACCTGGGCCACAACCCAGGAAGGTGCTCTGACTGGGAATCAGAACAGTGACTTTTTGGTTCACAGGTCAGCACTCAATCCACTGAGCCACACCAGCAAGGGATCAGTTTTTCTTTTTCTTTAATTCACAGAAAATCCTTTTCTTTGATCCTGCCCTAATGTCGTCCCCATTTTACAGCTAAGAAGACTGAGGCTCAGAGAAGTGGGGTAACCAGGACTGGGAGCCAGACCAAGCCATCCAGCCCAGAAGAATGGGAACACTCTCTGCTTCCACATTCCCAGTGGCAGAGGCAGAAGAGGAGACAAAGGGTAGATGGAGCCAGTGGGAGAGGTCTTGCAGACCCATGCTGCCGCATCAGCTCAGGTATGTGTGACAGGTCCAGGCTGCTCGGCACCACGGCAGGCAGAAAGAAGTCGTTCTGAACCCTGGTCCTGACACTCCTTACTGGCTGAGGGACCCGGGGCCACTACTTGACCTCTCTGAGCTTCAGTTTCCTCTCCCAAGAAATAGGATTAGTGTTAGGATTAAAGTAGAACACTGTGTTCAGCAGGGAACAAAGGCTCAGCAAAGCTTTGCGTGAGACGGGAGAAACTCCCAGGCCTTGAGACTAGCAGACCAACCTAAAACCTCAAGGCAGTTTCAAAAGTCCTTGAGCTAATACCTACCCATCCTGAAAGGTGTTGACAGTCTCTCTCTCCAAGAGGTCTCTTTCCACCTTTGTCTTTAAAATTATGCATTTAGCCCTGAATGGTGTGGCTCAATTGGTTGTGTGTCCTCCCACAAAGCAAAGGTCATAGGTTCGAGTCCTGGTCAGGGCTCATGCCTGGGTTGCTAGTTGGCAACCCGACTATGTTTCTCTCACTCTCTTTCTCCCTCCCTTCCCCACACTCTTAAAAAAGAAGAAGAAGAAGACTATGCATTTAAAGTATCACTTACCAAAATTATCTAACCAGATCTCCCCTCTTTCTCCCTCCCTTCCCCCTTTCTAAAAAAAATAATAAAATAAAATTTAAGAAAAAACTATGCGTTTAAAGTATTGCTTACCAAAATTGTTTGACCAGAAGACTCAAGGAGTCTTGTTAAAAATTTACTTTCCAGGACCTCACCCTAGGCTCACTGAATTCATCTGGACTGTGAGGGAACCCAAATTCTTTAATAAGCAGTCCCAGATGGCTATTAAATTTAGAAGAGTTTAGAAATATTGAACTGTAATGGTCATACCAAATACCTAGGGATCTTGTTGAAATGTAGATTCCAGCTCAGCCAGCTGGGTGGGCCTGAGAGTCTGCATTTTTTCACAAGCTCCCAGGGGACCCCTGTGTGGCTATCTGAGAGCCACACTCTGAGCAGCAGGAGAACTAACAAGCATGATGCGAATCAAATTTAAAGGCCTTGGTTATAACCCTCAAAGTCTATCAGTGCTTCGCAATCTTTGCAAGACTGTTCACATATGTGTTCTCTAACCAGCAGAACAATCATAAGAGGTGGACATCACCTCCTTTTTACATATGAGGTCCAAGCAACATGGCTGTCGGGCTGACTTCTGTAAGCGACACTGCAGTTTCCCGTGGGTGCCCCTTTATAAAAGGCACATTCCCAGCACATGCTCGCTGTGCATTCAGTCAACACAGAGACTGTGCACCCACAGAGCTGGGACGGGCACCCCCCCAAGGAGAAAAGAAAGTCCAGCTGCCCCACGGTTCTCTCCACCTGCTTGGGGCTGGGTTTCTGGTTATGGAAGTGCTGGCGTAGCACTTTCAAATTGTGTCATCCCGTGCAGAAATTTCCACTCTGGAATCTCCCCTGAAGCCGTGCCTGCCTGTCACCCCAGCCACCTCAGCTCACAGGCTGGTCTTCCCCCCTGCTGTGACCTTAGCTTCCTTTCCCGTCTGTCTGGGTGCACACACTAATTGACTGTTTGCTTTGAAAGAATTTCAAACTTTGAATGAAAAGAGTTGTGATAACAGGAGAAATAGGAAAATGAAGCAGCCACTTTGAAAGGCAATTTGGCGGTTTCTTAAAAAGTGAAACATAAATTTACCATATGACCTGGCAGTTCCACTCCTGCATATATATACCCAAAAGAAATGAAAACACCTTTTGGAAACGACTCAAACACCCATCAGTGAATGAAGGAGGAACAAAATGCAGTATGTTCATGCAATGCAGTATTGTTCAGCCATAGAAAGAAACGAAGTCCTAATAGTGGCTGTGATGGGGATGAAGCTCAAAAATGCTGTGTTAAGCAAAAGAAAGCAGACATAAAGGCCACCTATGAAATGATTCCATTTCCATGAAATACCCAGAGTAGGTAAACCCATAGACAAGTAAAGTAAATTGGTGGTTGCCATGGCCTTGGGGAAGGATGGAAATGGGAAGTGACTGCTTAATGCATACGAGCTTTTCTTTTAGGAGAATGCAAATGTTTTGGAACTGGACAGAGGAGGTGGTCGCACAACGTTGAGAATGTATTAAATGTCACTGAATTGAACACTTTTAAATGGTTCATTTTGTTGTGTGAATTACACCTTCATTTTTAAAAGCTATACTAAGACTTACGAGACTCTGTATACATAAATATTTTTTTCTTTTTCTGAACCATTTATGCCAACCAAATATTTTAGCATATATCCCCTAAGAACATGTACGTCCTTATAACTCCAGTATAATAATCAAATTCAGGAAATTTAACATTAATGTAACGTATTATCTGAGCTGTAGCCCACATTCAAATGTTGCCGATTTCCCACCGATGCCATTTACAGCAATTTTCCTCCCAATTCAGGGTCCAGGATTATGCAATGCACTTAGCTGTCAAATCTCTTTACTCTCCTTTAATCTGGAATCATGTCTCGATCTTTAAAATTGTTTTTTCTTTCTTTTTTAAAAATCTTCCCTGACATTGCCATATTTAAAGGGTATAGGCCCATTGTTCAGTAGGCCGTCTCGCCGTTTGGGGCGTCTGATTCTGTCCTCTCAACTCAGTGCGGGGTGTACACCTTCAGCGAGACGGTCCCTGAAGTGCTGCTGTTCTTCCCCAGGCATGACCCCGATTTGTCCCATTACGGAGGACATCTGCTTTGACCCTTTGGTTCAGTCACTGTCTGCTAGGTTTCTCCACTCTGAAGCTCCCATTTTTCTCTTCGTATTTAATAATAGAGTATGGTGGGTTCTTTTTGTCTTTGTTTTGTTTTAAGATTTTATTTCTTTATTTTTAGAGGGGAAAGGAGAGAGAAAGAGAGGGAAATAAGCATCAATGTGTGGCTGCCCCACCACATGCCCATCACCGGGGACCCAGCCCGCAACCCAGGCATGTGACCCAACTGGGAATCGAACCAGCAACCCCCTGGCTTGTGGGCAGGCACTCAGTCCACTGAGCCACACCAGCCAGGGCGAGTATGGTGTTTTTAAGATCTAACAAAGCTAATTTATAAAGTTATTTCTTGGTGCCAGCTCCTACGTTTGCCACTCATTCATTCAATTTCTACTTAGTCCAGGGAGGCTATAAAGCTCTATATACATGAAGTTTAAGGTGCTCTCCCTCTCAGGAGCACACCCACCCCTTTCTTCCCTCTTTGACATGCATCTCCTAAGCTCTGACGACCCCTACGAGACTTGCAATGAGGGGATGAGGGGCAGCGGCAGCTCGTCCCGGGCTCACCCACTGAAGATGTTTCCAGGGTTCCTTTTCTCTGACTTCTCAGTGAGCCCAAACAGCCCCAACTAGGCTCTCTCCTATTGCTTCTTCTAGCCTCAGCCAGCTTCAATAAATGTGCTTCAAAATTAAAAAAAAAAAAAAAAACTTACAATAGCCCTTGCCCTCCCAGCACTCCTTGCTTTGTTGGGGTGACAGGTTCCAAAGTCCCCAAATTCAGGAGTACTGAGTTTTTTTATTAAGTACTAGTCACTTCTTTTATCAGTTTTGTAAGTTGAACACAAGAGAACCAGGACAGAATATAACCATTTTGGCCATGAAAACCAAGCCCTTGTTAAGCTCTCTTACAAACAGTAGAACTAATGAGTCTAAAATATTCAACTAGATCGAACAAAGAACTGAAATAATATACAGGTTAAGGCACAGATTTTAGTTGTAAAAACTGTTCCAATATTTTATGCTTTAAAAACAATAATTGCTTTTTCTTTGAGCTTAATATTTTTAATGGACTGATTCTTTGAACTGTTGGAATAAAACTCAATTTAAAAGGAACCTCGAGAATAATGATTAGTAACTACCCAACCTGGAGGCATGCTTCAACTGCTGGTCCCAGCCTGTGGATGTGCTGGACCTCACGCACTCCTTTTCCCTGTGTGATCAATCTTCTTGTCCCCAGTGTGAATTGTTGAAAGGAGGTGGAAAAGTCTACTAACTAAAATCTATTTCTTATGCAATTCCCAAGTATCCATCCGACTGTGTCACTTTATGAATTTTGAGTGCCAGAAAAATGATAAAAATAAAATGTAGAATTAAAGCACGTTTATGTGGCTCAGATATTTGAAAAGATAGTACTCATTCTACCATTTGTTTGATTTGCATAATTTCAGATTGATTTTACTATTAAAATCACCAATTTTGCTGCAAAAAATTTTTTTTAACCTAACAGAATATAGGATCGGTTTCTAACCATTTCACAGCAACTTGGAATAAATGCGCTGGTCTGGTCATGTTTCCAGCACCTTTTCCTAGAGAGGACCTGCATCAAGGCTGCCATGTCCCTAACAAAAACATCAGTGAACAGTCCAAGTACCATGGTCAATGTATCTTTACATTGCTCCCACATCCCCTTCCCGCTTAGGTGTCCCCACCCCCACCCCGCCGCCTGGCTCCCAGTAGCTAGGTCATTGCTTGTTAAATTTTTTTAAATGCTTGTTTGTTCTCCACTTGCCTTTTCTTAGGTCTGGTTACATTTTGCAATCTGTTGGCTTGGAAAGCCGACATGTAGTTTGAAAAATGGCTATTATTTTGTACTACTTAAGTCATGCATACTCACAGTAAGAGAAGGCAGGATACAGCACAGTGAAGATATATTACTCATAATTCTCATCAAGGAATAGTTATATATAAATAATTGGATGGATGAAAGACTTAGGGCATTTTGTGTTCCCTTTCATATGGTGAAATATATATATCTATAAATATATATGTAATACACACACACACACTTGATATTTAAGCCATGGTTTTGTTACTGTGCTGTGAAGAAACTGGCAATACCCTCAGCAAAAGTAAAGCCCACCTCTACCCAACTTTCCATCTGTCCCCTGGCCACAGGGTTCTCTGAGGCCCAGCCAGTGACCAAGTCTTTTCTACCCTGTGATTGTTCCAGTGTATACATAAGGAGCTGCAGCCACTGGCCCATTAGCTGCTCCCTCCCCCAGATCAATCACAGGGCAGGTGTTAGGGGTGCTAGGCAGAGGCCACCACTTGCTGGTAGCTACCCTGCATTATTTGACTTGCTGCATCTCAACTCAGCAAGGTGATAGTGGCATCTTCCAAATTTGCAGGACTAAAAACATGAGGCACCAGTCCCTCTCTTTAGACCAATCTGGTCACACTGAAGCACAAAGGCTCAGGGAGTCCCAAGGAAATCAGAGAAATGATGGAACTGCAAACAAAATACTGGGCAAAAACCACTAAGCTTTGTGATCCCAAGAGAAATGACCAACATTTGACAAGCACTTCTACAGGCTGCTTGTTATGCTAAGGCCCTAACATTTTATTTCATCCGTCCTATAAGATAAAAGCTGCGGCCCTGAGCAGCGTGGCTCAGTTGGTTGGGTGTCCTCCCAGAAAAGTAAAGGTCGCTGGTTTGATTCCCAGTCAGGGTTGTGGGTTCCATTCCAGCTGGGGGTGTGGACAAGAGGCAACCCATTGATGTTTCTCTCCCCTCTTCCTCCCTCTCTTCCCCTCTCTCTAAAAATAAATAAATGAAGTATTGAAAAATGGATAAAAGCTATGATGGCTCTCACTTTTCAAAACAGAACATGAGTCTTGGAGGGTGTAGCAGATGCTCCTGTTGTTCCCACATCCCCTTCCCGTTTAGGTGTCCCCACACCCACCCCGCCGCCTGGCTCCTAGTAGCTAGCCCTACAGCTTTGTCAGAGCTGCTCGGGGGCTGCAAAATCCCGCTTTTCCGGTGAATGTGACTGGCCAGAAGTGCCTGGGAGTTAACTGCCCTCATGGGAGGCCCCTAACATGTGCCTGACATGTGTGGGGTACAAACATCCCAGCTCCCTCACCTCTTGGCTGGTATAATTGCGAGCTGTGTGTTCTGGGGTTTCCCTGCAGGTGGAAGCTTCAGTGGCTCACTGTGGTAGGTGGCTTAACAGTGCGCCCTTACTGATTGCTGCCATAGACTGACTGTCTCTGCCCCTGCCCCCTGCCCCCTGCCCCCAATATTTATGCGTTGAAACCTCATGCCCAATGCGATGATATTTGGAGGTGGGACAATTGGGAGGTGACTGGGTCATGAAAGTGGAGCCCTCATTGAATGGGATTAGTGCCCTTATAAAAGAGACCCTAGAGCCCAGGCTGGGTGCTCAGCTGGTTGGAGCATCCTCCCGATACATCAACATTACAGGTTCGATCCCCGGCCCAGGTACATACAAGAGTTAACCAATGAATGCATGGAGAAGTGGAACAAGAAGTCAATGTTTCTTTCTCTGTGTCCAAAATCAATAAATAAAATGGTATAGGACATTTGAAAAAGAGAGAGAGAGACCTTAGATACAAACTTCCAGTTATAAGATAAATAAGTCACAGGAATGTACTGTGCAGCATGGTGACTGTAGTTAATGACACTGCGTGTGTATTTGAGAGTTGCTGATCGCATGGATCTTAAAAGTTCTCATCACAAAGAAAAACATTATTACTATGTATAAGGAATTATTACTGAAAATTGTTACTATGTGTGGTGATGGATGTTAACTAAACTTATTGTGGTAGTCATTTCACAATATATGTTATATGTTGATTATATCTCAATTAAGGAGAGAGAGAGAGACTGCAAAGAGCCCCCTCGGCCCTCCGGCTGTGCGAGGACCCAGGGAGAAGACCACCGACTGGCTGAGGACCAGGAGCAGGCTCTCACCAGACACTGACTCCACGGCTACCGGGTCGTGGACTTCTCAGCCTCCAGAACTGTGAGAAATGAGTCTCTGTTGTTCACACCACCCAGTAAGCGGTGCCAGGTCATGGCAGCCCAAATGGACTCCCAGAGCAGCCTTCCCTCCCCTTTCCCTGGCCTGTCTCTGCACCACCCGGACAGCTAACCATCCTGATTCCTTGTCTTAGGTTAGGCTCCTGGGGTGCGGGGGGGGACGCAGCTGAAAGAAATGTCAAGTGACTTGCCAGATGGTGTACAGGGAGGCAATAACAGAGCCGAGATTGGGATTGTGAGGTCGTCCAGAGCCAGTTCTCACAACTTCTAAGAGGCACTGTTTCATCAACGCAGGGACCCCTGGGGGACCCCATGCTTCGGGCTAGCCAGGTAGGGGACATGAGGTAGCTTTCTCAGGTGCTGTTAGAAAGGCCCCACCATCCAGCCCACAAAACTCCCCACCACCTTCCCAATAAAGAGACATTCCCAACAAAGGAGACGTTCTTCATCGGCCAGTGTCACACACCTATCAGACCACACATTGTCTTTCGTGTGTCTAACAAAGCTGCTGGTAACGGTCTTTCTAACCCCACTTCCCTGCACATAAATTCTCAGAGTCCTGGAGCTGAGCAGCCAGAGAGCGTGTGGTGGCCTGAGGCTCATACCTAGGCAGTGTGCCCGCTGCTTGGGACAGGAGCAATGGCTGTCTTTGTTCCCGCCCCACGTTCCTGTTGCCCTGGTCTGGCAGAAGCTGGGGCTCTGCCCTGCGTGTGGCAGATGGGCAGAGAGTTTGGGCAGTCTGCATGCCTGGCACAAAGCCCCAAAGGACACACAAATGTCTTTGTGGAGCATGCCAGGGCTGAACTGTGCCACAGAGAGCCGTGTGATATCCTTTAGAAAGGATGAGGCGTCTTCCCTTTCAAAGGAAAACCCATGTTTCGGAACCACTAGGGAGTAAGGAGCTGAACAACATGAAATCATTATCCTTTGTCCCTCCGAGACTGAGTGTGAGGCTGCAAACTTCCCGAGGAAAGCATGTGATTCCTTTCTGCGAGGCATGATTCATTCCAGAAGAGTCCACTTTGTTTTCCTCATGATGGGGAATTAGAATTGTTATCTTGAACATATACACAGGAGCAGCAACCCTTATTATCACATAAAAAAAAGTTCTGTAAAGTCCATGAAGTAGGTGTTCAGAGTGCTCTGTACATTACCGATGGTGAGAAGACCCAGAACCTCTACTTTACATTAAAATCTACTTTAGTCCTTCTCCTAAACCCACGGGTCATTACCTGAAATTTGCTGTGAGTCTCAAGTGAGCAAGAGGTGGCTTCATCTGGTTTTCATGGGGCCTCATCTGGATTTGCAGGAGCAGCAGGACGCCAGGGCAGTTCCAACACAACTCTCTTCAGAATCACCTTTGGCCAAAGGGTACCCAGGCCTTCCTCTTGGGAAGAGACCATTTCTCCTTTACCTTGTCCCCAGGCTCCAGCCGCTAAACACTTCCCTTTCTTCTTTTCCTGCCCCCCAGCAGTCCTTCCAGCCCTTGACACTGCCGCCTCTCAAGCCCAGCGCTGTCTTCCCAGCTTCCCTTTCTTCATGTCTGTAGAATTCTGCACCAACAGCCCTTTTCATAGAATGTTTTCACCACTAATCTCAGGGAGATTGACTGGAAGGAAACAAATCAACAAATACAGGGAAAACGTTTTTTGTTTTTTATTTTTTTAAGCGAAGAAACAGTCATAAGCCCTGACTTATGGCTCAGTGGGTTGCATATCACCCCACAAACTGAAAGGTAGCCAGTTCACTTCCAGGTCAGGGCACATGCCTGGGTTATGGGCCAGGTACCCAGTTGGGGGACATGCAAGAGGCAACTGATGGATGTTTCTTTTGCACGTCAACGTTTCCCTCTCTCTTTCTCCCTCTCTTCCCTTCTCACTGAAAAAAAAATAAATTCTTTAAAAAAATCATTAAATTGCAGAATGGCTATTGTGAGGATTAAATGAGGGCATACAGAAGAGGCAGCCAACCCAAGAAGTAAAAGAAATGGTAGAATTGCAAAGTCCTGATATGGGACATGCTAAGCTGAGCTGTCTTGGTAATAATGATGGCATCCTCTTCATGGTCACACAGGAAGCATTTAACTAAGGGTCTAACTCAGAACTGCCCAAAGAAATATTATGCAAACCACATATATAGTAAAATTTCTAGCAGCCATATTAAAAAAGTAAAAACCACCTTGGCCAGGTAGCTCAGTTGGTTAGAGTGTTGTCTAAACACTCTTGGCTGAAAAACCAAGGTTGTGGGTTCAATGCCTAGTCTGGGCACATGCAAGAATCTACCAATGAATGCATAGATAAGTGGAGGAACAAATCAATCAATCAATCAACCTCTCTCTCTCTCCCCTTCTTCTCTTCCTCTCTCCCTTCCTCCCTCTAAAATAAATGTTTTTAAAAAGTAAAAGTGAACATGTAAGAGTTACTTTAATAGCATGTTTTTTTAGCCGAATATTGTCATCCCAATGTGCAATCAC
The DNA here is from genome assembly GCA_004024845.1 of Tonatia bakeri. Classification (NCBI taxonomy): domain Eukaryota; kingdom Metazoa; phylum Chordata; class Mammalia; order Chiroptera; family Phyllostomidae; genus Tonatia; species Tonatia bakeri. Next base: position 26,088 of record PVIA01010268.1, on the reverse strand, counting down.
CACCAAAAGTTAAGGAGATGGTTTATGATCTTTTTTCATATGAACTCTACAAAACCTGAAATGTATTTTAACTGAGAGCATTTCTCCATTCGGACAGCCACCTTCCAAGTGGACATGTGGATAGTGGCTTCTCAGTGTGGGCAGCATAGGTCTAACATGTCTTCACTCATCCTCCCTGCGAGATAAGAACTGTTAGTGGTCCTTTTTTATGAATGGGACACTGAGGCCAAGCAGTTCAGTAACTTGTCAAAGGGATCAGCGATGAACGGTGGTTTTATTATTAAACAGTATCCTGTTTCTGTCCTGGTTTTGCCACTTCTGACTTCCTTGACTTTCAGCAGGCCACTCAAAGTCACCCAGCCTCAACGTTACCATAAGGGGATTAACGAGATGAAATAATACCTCCTATTAGTGTGGCAAGAATTAGAGATCATGGATGAGGGGGCCAGTCAAGTGGCTAGTATATTCAAAAACTCGGTGCACGTTGGCTGTTCCAACAGAAAGGACTGGGCGGGAGGTCAGTGCTTGGGGTGCGTGAAGAGCTGTTCCCCTGGTCTGTGAGCCTAAGCTGAGCTGTCCTTCCTCTTGGCCCTAAGGGACTTTTTGTTGTTGTTGCTCTGTCTCCATGGGACTTTTCCTGTAAATCCTTGTTTATAAGACTCCTGTCCAGCTAGTCATCAGTTGGTTATTCAGGTTGGTTGTTTTACATTTTGGTTGTAATTCCAGTTTGGTCCTGGGAGGAGTTGAGAGTAACTCCCACCCACTCTGCCACCATCTTGGATCTTGTCTTTTATTTTTTTAAATGCAGACAATGGTCTGGAATGATACATACCAACCTGGCAACCATAGTTACTTTGGGTGTGAAACTAGTATTGAGAAGGGATTGAAGGAGATTTTCTCCTTGACTGGCATACTTCTGTTTGGTCTGTTTGTTTGTTTTTTAACAATGAGTATTGTTGACATTAGAATGTCCAAACCTGTAGAGCATTTTTATGAGAGTTTATTTGAGCCACACTGATGACTCGCTAGGAAGCGAGATCTCAAATGCTCCTGAGAATGACAGTTTCACAGTTCCTTTTGTGCATTTGGAATTAAGGAAAGAATGTAAGGAAGATCTCCAGAAGGAGGAAGAAAGCAGGGCAGGGAAATCTCTTCGATTGGATTTCAGGATAGTTAACAAGATTATGTGTTCCCTTGGGGGTTGTTATACCTCCAAGGGATCTGAAAAATGTTACTTTGGCATTTTAAAGGTATGTAAACCTAGCACAAGAACAATGAACAGAGTTTGCTTAAGGCAAAGAGAGATAAACCTTTTTACTGAAAAAGGTATGGGCCTGGGCCATGACTACCCCCCATGACTTGCCCAGTTAGGAATTTATGATCAGATCACCCTGTGAGGTTACTTTCTGTCACTTGAACTTGTCCGATTTACCACAGAGCGTGTTTTGCATCCACAGTGTGCATGCATGATTTATGCATTTTTGAAACAATGGAAATGGAGAATGGGGCAGGGCAAGGAAGCCAAAGTAAACATTATACCAACCCATCACAACTCACAGACTGTAACAGGTCTCGGGGTATATGGGTTAGCATCCTGGGATCCCCCAGATCTGGTCAAATCAGCCACTGGACCTCTCTGATGGTGGAGCTGTGCTCATCTTCCTAGTGACTATTCTAATACCAGAAAAGAGCAGAAAGAAACCACAGTGGATCCAGAGGGGCCTTGTAATTGATGGGGGAGTCCCAGAGGGTCTCAGACTTGAAGAGGAGGTGTCATCATGAATCTATGATTCTCAAACTTATCTTGAACCCTGGCTGGTATAGCTCAGTGGATTGAGCTCGGGCTGTGAACCAAAGGGTCTCCAGTTTGATTCCCAGTTGGGGCACATGCCTGGGTTTCGGGCCTGGTCCCCAGTGGGGCCACATGAGAGGCAAACACATATTGATCTTTCTCTTTCTCCCTCCCTTCCCCTCTCTCTAAAAATAAATTAATTAATTAAAAAAAAAATAAAACTTATCTCAACAAGATAAAAAAGAATTATCTTCAAAGTTGATAATCCAAAAAGGAAAACTTGTGAAATGTGGGGTGCTTCTGAGTCAGTCTCTACCAGAGTGCAGTATCTTTGGGTGTGTCTGCTTCTCCTTATCTGTCCTCCATCCTGGGGAGATTCCCTTATTAGTGAACATTCCAGGAGAAAGGACTATCTCAAAACCCAAATCTTTCAGGAGCCACCTCCGGGTGCAGAGCCGCCTCAAGGTGGTGGTTGTGGTTTAGGTGGGTGTGGTTCTTGCCTGCAGGTGGCTTTTGCTCTCCCAGTGTTTCTCCAGGTGGCTGCATCACAGGAACAGTCCCAGGGCACCACCTTGACAGGACAGCTCTTGGACCCTTCCCAACAGCAGTGAATCAGGATCCTTACAGGTGGGGCCCAAGCATTTACACTTTTAACCAGTTTCCCTAGGTGATTCTTCTGCACAGTAAAGTTTAAGAAGTTTTCAGACGGAGCTTGACTGAGGAGGTGAAGGGTCATTTCAGAGGCCGGCCCATCAGCATGCATGCTGCTCATGAAAGTCCCTCCTTCTTTCTTGGACATGTAGCATGACAGATGCCATTCATTACATTAAATTACATACTGTATAAGGAAATTGTGGCTTTATTATTGAAGTTATACTGTTTTTTTTTTAAGTAAACCAAAGTAAGCTAACCTGGAAAATGTTGAGTTTTACATGAAATTATAGAGTTTCAAGTATTTTTTTTTTAAGTCAAGAAAAATCATCTCTCAAGTCCCTGAATGTTTTAAACCCTAGTATTTTACCTTTAGGTCTTTGTAACCTGTCCTGAAGTCCAGTGGCTAAACCTGAAAGAACAGTACCAAGTTTTCTCTCGTAGACACACACGTAAGATATTTCACCCTACTTGAAATAAAGCGGGAAACTCGGGCACATGAGGCAGAATCGGATCCCAGCTATTACCTAGCCTTGTTTGTGGAGCAAATGAAAAAATCATTACGTGTTTTATTACACTTCAGAATCTATTTACCACTGCCTAGTCATTCCGAGTTTGGATTTTCCTTTGAAATGAAAAGACCTGTAAAAAAAATTAATAATAATGGAGAGGGATAGTGTATTGAAAGAATGGTAATAGAACTGTAAAAAAAAATCAAAATAAATTATGTCATTGTTATTAAGATTCATTCAATATTCACTTTGTCAAAAATAAATGAGGCTCCAGGCAGCATTCTAGGGACTTGAATGAGCCTAAACAAGCACTCTTGTTCTCATGGAGCTGTTATTGTAGTCGGGAAGGAAAGAAACAAGTGTATAGGATACCAGGTGGTGAGAGATGCTGTGAAGAAAAATAAGGCAGGGTTAGAATGTAGAGTGGGGGCAGGAGGGTTTTTGGGGGGTGGGGACAGGAGAGGGTATGACTGTTTTAGATGGGCCAGTCAGGGGAGGCCAAGGTGACACTGAAGCAGAGACCCGAAGGAAGTGAGGGAGTGAGACGTGCAGCTAGATGTGAGTGGGGGCGGGGTGGGGCGGAGGCAGCCTGCATCTGTTCTGGCAGAGGGATTAGCAAGGGCAACAAAGGCCCTGGGGCAGAAGTGTCTTTTAAGAAAACAGCTAGGACGTCAGAGCAGCTGAGGTAGAGGGAGCACAGGGAAAAGTATCAAGAGATAAAATCAGGAAGGTGGCAGGGAATGGCAGTTCATATAGGACCTTACAGATTTGCATTTAGATTTTGTGCGGAGCTGGAAAGCCAGTGGAGGGTTTTCAGCAGAGAAGTGACCTGATCTGACTTAGGGTTCAGGATACAGAACAGTAGGAGACCACTGGTGGAAGAAGAGAGGCTGGTCCGGAAGGAGGCCGCCACAGGAGTCCAGGTGAGAGGTAATGACATTTGGACTAGGAAGGGACCTGAAGGTCATGAGAAGTGTTGGACTCCTCTCTTCTTCCTCTCAGTTGTCAACTGGAGAGCTAAATGAGAAAAGATTTCTCTGTGAAGACAGGACCTGGAGCAAAAATTTACTGAACCATCTTTTTTTATTTTATTTTATTTATTAATTCTAGAAAGAGAGAGGGGAAGAAGGAGAGAGAGAAAAAATATCAGTTTATTGTTTCACTAATTTATGCATTCATTGGCTGGTTCTTGTATGTGCCCTGACTAGGAATTGAACCTGTGACCCCAGGATATATAAGACTGATGCTCTAACCCACTGATCTACCTGGCCAGGGTTGAGCTACCTTTCTGTTCAGGTGCTGTCTCTGCCCTGCCCGATTCTGCTCTTCATTTGCCCTTCCAACAGAGGTCTCCAAGTTGTGGGGGCCACACTCTTTCTCATTTCTTATTCCCTCCTTGCCAGGTGAAACGATGTCACCCCCAATGACCTTTTTTGGGAAGAATCCATTGACCTCTCTGCTCTCTATTTCTTGAGCTTTTAAAGTCAATGTCTCCTTGCTCCTAGGAGACAGCACCCTTGATGAGGACATGATTTATGAATATTCAAAAGGGCAGAGAACTCAGCTCAGAAAGCTGATTTACCTAGAATATGATTGATTATGGCAAACTGGAGGAAAACTCTTTCCTAAAATCTAAGCCTTATTTGCAAAGGCTGTTAAAGGAAATAGGTAGCCCTCCCAAGGAGGCTCATTTTTGCAAATCAGTCCTCTGAAGACTGCTGCAAAGAAATCGTCTCCTGGTAGAACTTGGGGCACAGAGAGGAGATCTTTGGGGCCCAGGTGGGAAAGGGAGGAAGGGTCTAGTTTATATCGTTAGGCAGCTGCTCAGCCTTCTCCACTCTTTCATTCATTCATTTGTTCACTTGTTCATTCATTCGTTCACTCATTTATTGACCCACCATGCATCCATCAGAGGTATTGGATACCACTGTGTGGGAGGAACAGCTCTGAGCACTGCGGTGCAGACACTTCAAAACAAAAGCAAGCTCTGGCCAGGCGGCTCAGGTAGTTGGAGCATTGCCAGCACACCAGAAGGTTGCAGGCTTGATCCCCAGTCAAGGCGCAAAGAGGAGACAACTGATCAATGTTTCTCTCCCTCTCCCTCTTCCTCTTTCTCTAAAATCAATAAACGTATCTTCAGGTGAGGATTTAAAAAAAAAAAAACAAAAGCAAAAACCAGACACTTCCTACTTCGAAGAAACTTACGCAGTTCGGATGCCACCTTTCATTCTCTGCCCCTCAAGTGAAAGGGGCTGTCATGCCCAGAACAAACGTGGCCTCCCGCAGGACCCTGAGGCCACTGAACCCGGAGGATCTCCTGGGCCTGCCCTTAGCCCACCAGAAGTTTCTCTCTCCATACACATTGGGTCTACCACTGAAATACTCAAGCACAGGGCAGCTCCAATCTACATTCTTAGATTATAGGAGAAGGAATTAAAACTACGCAAAACCCCGACCTGTGTGGCTCAGTTGGTTGGGCGTGATCCCGCAAAGCAAAAGGTCACTGGTTCAATTGCTGATCAGGGCACACGCCTGGGTTGTGGGTTCAGTCCCCGGGGGGGAGCGCATGCAGAAGGCAACCCATTGATGTTTCTCTTTCACATCAATGTTCCTCTCCCTTTTTCTCCCTCCCTTTCCCTCTCTCTAAAAATAAATAAATAAAATCTTTAAATTAGAAAAAAACTGCACAAAAAGATCTTTCTGATCCAGAGTCTGAACCTTGGAGAGCAGCTTGTGTGTTCACTGGTTTAAAGTGTTTAAAAAATGCTCGCCATGTAAATGTGAAGAGAAAAAAAAAATTCAGGATGCAAATGTATACATACAGAATGATCCTTATTTGGTAAAAAAAAATAATATATTTACACACATGCACATATGGGTGGAGAAAATTCTGGAAGGAAATGCAACTAAATGTTTCAGCAGTTATCTTGGGATAGTGGATTTATGTGAGGGTTTTCTTTATCTTTTCTTCATTTTCCAAATTTTCTGTACCGAGGGTGCATTACTTCTAATTATCACTCAATAGTAACTTTTTGAAAACTGATTTTTAATCATTCCTACCATTCATGCAGTGGCGTTCCCTCCAGCTTGAAAAAAGCCCCAGAGAGACACTAAGAAAGCTGTTGGGAGGATCCCCTGGATTCTTAGCGACAATCTTGAGCCCTCTTCATTTGGTAGATGAGCAATTAAGGCTCAGGAAGGTGAAAAACAGGGTCCCCTGAGGGTCAGGAAAAGAGCATGTGCTCAAAGCAGCAGACTCCTTAGAGATAAACAGCAGCATTAGAATGTGGACGACCCGGGAGGGGGTGTCTTGTTAAAACTCGGACTCTCGGCAGCAACCACTGTGTGGTCATGCCACAGGTCCCACAGACCTTGCAGGAGTAGCACTGTCTGGACTCAGGTGAGGATCCCAGGTCGAAGACTGGCCAGCCAGGAGACTTCTGATCCCTGACTTTCCTGTGTCTGTTTCCTCCTCTGTAAATCAGGAATATTAGTTTGCTCCTCGCAGGGCGGTTGTGAAGACAAAATGAGAAGCTCTCTGTTGCGCATTTAGCCCAGTGTCTGGTCCGTTGAGTGCCCGTGACACGTTTTTCACAAACCCACTGTTCGCTCTTCGGGTTACACCATACTTACTCTTCAATATCCGCCAGCCTTACTGGAATCCATCAATGCCTCCCTTATTCCAGCTGCCCCAAGCACAGTCTCAACTCACCCACACATAGATGTAAATATTGTCCAAGGGGCCTCTGTTTGCAAGAAGGCCCAGGAAAATACTAGGTCTTTCTTTGCTGGAGAAAATGTACTCTGCACTTTTTAACATGTAAGGGATCTTTGGTTGAAATATTTGCTTGGGGGCTGAGCATAAAAATTTATGTTTCCAAATCCACCAAAACAATTTTCTGCAAAGATTTCAGCTTTAAAAATTAGCGCACAGAACCTCTGAGGAAGAAAAGAAGAAAGTGGTTTTCTGTTTGTTTCACAGACACTTCAAAGGGTTTCCTCTTACACAGATGGCAGGAGAAGGTGGTGAGAGGGAGCAAAGCAGAGGAGGGGGGTGGGAGGGGGTGTAAAGAAGCACCCCCCCGCAGACGTCCCGTTTATTGACAAACTTTTTTGCTCACTGTGTCAGTTCTCTAAGATCCGGATGTTGGAGGAATAGATTTCCTGAGCTAATTGCGTCGCTGGCCCAGGGAAATTCCAACAGGGAGGGGAAGCAAATTAGGATGGATCAAAGACAATTCACCTGTGTCTTATTTTCTCCTTTTTTGCCCCAGTTGAGGATGGCTGGGGTGGGGAAGGTGAGGTGCTAGCCCCTGGTGAATATTGGAACATGAACCCCTGGCAGGTGCTAGGCCTCAAGCTGGACACTTTTCTCCGTGACGACTGTCTCCAGGGTGATGGCGTGGCTTCCTTACAGCATCTGGTTGTTGGCTGTCAGTCTGGACAGAGTGTTGATTGAAGAGTGGTTATGACTGAGTCTGAGACAAGCAAGAGCAAGGAGAGTCCAAGCGTGCCTGGGGCTTACAGGGGCCTTTTCTCGATTCCCTCAAGGTGTGGCCTGACTGTGGTCTTTCTTGCTCCACAAGTTCCCTCAAGAATCCTGGCTGCAGGACAGTCTTTCTCAGGCAGTAGTTTGTTCTGTTCTGGTGAGTGGCTCCAGGGACCCCTGAACTCTCTCCAAAACACCACCGTTCCTGAACAATGCATTTAGGTTCCTCCAACTAAATACACAAAGGCTACAAATAGCAGGGAGCCAGTAAGTGCCTGATGATGACAGCACCAGAGGACACTACAGCTTAGAGAGCCCCGCCCCCCAGGACCTCATCTGATCCTCAGGACAACCTGTGAGGTATGACTGAAGAGCATCATTCTATCGCTGTGTAAACAAGGGTCGGAGATTAAGTGACTGGACCCAATCACACAGAAAGTGGTGTTGAATAACATTGAGGCAGCCAAGTATGAAATGTGAAGTCAATAATATGATATTTTAATAAAGAATAAATAAATGTTCCTCATCTTAACATGAAGTTTGATGAAATTTATACTCTGGTCAGGCTGAGGCTATTTTAGGCAAACCGCTTACTATTTATGCACCTCTGTGTACTTTTCCATCTGTGGCTGGTTTGACAGCTGTTGGTGCATTCCATCACTCATTCATTTATTCATTCAACAAATATATATTGATTGGCTGCTGGGCGAAACCCGAGAGGATGGGAAGGAAGACACACAGCCTGCCAGAGCTTTGTGGGGAAGGCGGTAGGGGAGGGAGGCAGAACAGCTGCCGCAGATACAGGGGAGGTTGTGGGAGGCTTCGCCAAGGCCCCACAGGCTGCTCCCGAGGCCAAGGGGAGGGAGAGGGGCCCCCCGGGGAATGGTGAGACTCCTCTTCTGCTGCTGGTACAGGAAATGCGAGTCTGAGTCTCAGTTTCTAAAGCTGGCTTTTTTACATCTTGATTCCTTGTGTTGAGTTGTTCTAGATTCACCACAAGATATTCTACTAAATTATGAGTTTGCATATTCCAGGGGTTTGAAATTCGACTGGTGAAAGTTATAGTCATTATTTATTGTCATCTGTAGGCAGCTGGGAGGTTGGGCCCCTGCGTCAGTCCTGAGTTTGAATTCTTCCGGCTCTGCCAGCAAACAGCTGTGTGACCCTCTCTGTTCAGGTGACGTAACCTCTCTAAACCTAAATTTTCTCATCTGTAAATTGGGGACCATAAGTGCAGCTACCTTAGAGGGCTGTTGTAAAGATTATGTGAAGTAAAGCAGGTAAAGTACTTAGGACGTAGAAAGCAATCGATATCTTTCAGCTAGCAGTAATTAGTAACATTTTATAGCCCCACCCCCACCCTGTTATATTTAGGAGCTTTAAAGTGGAAATAGGCTATGAAAAATTTTCAAGAAACCATTTTTTCCTTTTTATAACCATCCAGTCAGGATGAAAGATAATTATAATTTTTCAGTTTTGTGAAAACCTTCCATCCTGCTGAGAGTTTGTTGTCCCTCCCCCATATGGGTTGATGTGTATTTTGAAATCTATTTCAAAGATCTTACTGGCTTTCATACGTTATCATAAATATTTCCAGGGTTAGTACTATTATAGTTAGCAAGTGAAACATTTTGTGTTTTTGACATTTGAAGCAGAATGGAAAGGTGGGGGGAAACCGCTTAGCGACATCGGTGGCAAAGATCTCCGCAGAAGGTCCACAGCGCTCACCGCTGTCCTGACTCTGTATGGACATAAACTGTGACGGCGCTGGCTGACAACCAGGGTGTTCTGGGGATTCTGCGCCAAGTGTGATTTCACACCTTGGAGGGACAGATGCTCCTTGGAAAGGCTTGACCCAGAGGGCCCACGGACAGTCATGTGCCTTTGCCTTCACCACCTTTCAACAGAAACTGCATGGCCGTCGGGTTTGGGTGTAATTGACCACCTCACTCTCTTGATTCAAATATTCTGGGGAAAGAAAACCCAAAACAGGTTTTTGTTTTGTTTTGCTTTGTTTTTTTTTTACAGAAACAGCAGAACAGATCCTTCCAGAAACACATGGTTTGTTAATACTGTTTTAGGACCAAGTGAAGCTATTTGGAAATCAATATTTAAACATCTTTATGAAGTAAGCCATATGTCAAATCAAACAGGACAAAAGGAGTAGAAATGTGAAGAAAATAACCGAATATCGGTTTATGCTGCCGCTTCATGTGTCTGTTCCCTTCAGGCAAAGTTGGTTTTTTTTTTTATTGTTGATGTGATTCCTTTTATGCTGTTGTCAGTACCACTAGAGCAGGTAATACACGATTCTGATTGTTATTTTATATCCACGTTGTATGTCTTCCCTGGTAAATGCCTATTCATTTCATGGTTATTAAAGTAATTGAATAGCATCAGTGAAGGTCTGAAAACTAGAAAGGAAGAACCAAAAACAAAACACAAAAATCCTCTCAACCCCGACACCCCACTGGTGTTTCTGCGTTGATATTTCACTTTTGTTCGGTCCTTACAGTGGTTTCCTGCACAGTCTCTGCTGTCGGGCTGGTTGGGTTTATGTTGTGCCTGCCCCTCTTATCGGCAGTTTGACGTTTGACCTCGGCCAAACAGCCTAGACTCTCTGTGTCTCAGTTTCCTCATCTGTACCGTGGAGATGGCAATACTGGTACTTATCTCTCGTGGTTAGTGTGAGGATTACCTGCAATGGCGAATGGAAAGCTCTTGCATAGGGTTTGACATACTGATTGCCTAATAAATGGTAGTTATTGGCAGTGCCGCTAGTATTTCTTCGCTAATCCTTACCACAACCCTGTGAAGTTATAGAGATTAGTAATGGTTTCATCTGTCACAGGAAAACTGAAGGTCAGCCCTGGCTACTGTGGCTCAGTGAACTGAGTGCTGGTCTGTGAACCAAGAGCCTGCTGGTTCAAGTCCCATTCAGGGCACATGCTGGGGTTGCAGGCCAGGTCTCTGATTGGGGCGCCTGAGAGGTGACTGATTGATGTGTCTCTTGCACATCAATATCTCTCTCTCCCTCTCTTTCTCTCTCCCTTCACCTCCTTCTAAAAGTAAATACATACAATCTTTAAAAAATAAATAAAATAAACTCTCCCCAACTTAAAAAGAAAGGAAAACTGAGGCTCAGAGAGGTCAAAGGACATTAACCGTTTTGGCCTCAGGCTGAGGGTGTTTTCTAAGACAAATAAGAAATGGTATATATTTCTGCTTCTCAAGAGATGCCTTTCAAGGGACAAGAAGTCACTGCCTCCTGATGTGATGCAACGAGAAGTTCAGTGTCACCTGTGACTTGACTGTCTTGCCAAAAATGTTGAACTGGAACAAAGCACACCTTCCTGCGAAATCCCAAATTTACAGGACATAGAAGAGATGGAAGGGTCATGTAACATGGTTCCACGAAGGGAAAACAATCAAGCAAATCCAGGACGTGGGGTACTCGGCAACACAAAGTGGTGTGTTTTTTTCAACAAGCCAGCGCCAGCCACAATGAAAAAGGAAAGTGGGAGAGGCGGAATGGTTGGAGGTTGTTCTAGAATAAAAAGGGACAGAACAAACACAATGTGTGGGGTCTTACATTGACTTCTCGCTTGAACCTGAAGGAAAATCAGAGAACTGAACATGTGCAGAGTATTTAGACAATGCTACGGAACCACTGCAAGTCCTGTCAGGTGTGACGATGGTAGGTGTGTGGTTGTTTTTTGAAGAAGCATGTTGGAGAATTTAAGGGTAAATTGTCTTGATGCCTACAATTTGAAAAGTGAAAAAATAGTTTAAGCCAATATGACACATATCATCAATTCTTTCTTTTTAATCCTCACCAGAGGATATGTGTATTTGATTTTAAATAGAGAGGAAGGGAGAGAGAAACACAGACAGAGAGACAGAGAGACATCGATGTCGGAGAGAAACATTGATCGGTTGCTTCCTGTATGCATCCTGAGCAGGGAATGGAACCCACAACCTAGGTATGTGCCCTGGCAAGGGATCGAACCCACAGCCTTTTGGTGTACAGGACCATGATTCGACCAGATGGGCCACCTGGCCAGGGCTTTATCGATTCTTGATTTTTGGTGTTGAAGTAGGTTTATGGAAATCCTTGTACTAATCTTTTTACTTTTATGAGTGTTTGAAATTTTTCATAATAAAGTGTAAACAAACAAAACAAGCAAAAAGCACCCTTTTTGGAAAGCCAGAGCTGTGTGTTACAGTTGTTCCAGCGATAGCACAGCACCATGTCCAAATACCCACTCAGTGATGGTGACCGTGCCTTACCAAGTGGGAGTTTCAAAGATGTTTCACAAAGAGAGGACACAAAAACCCTACTCTAATAACAAAACAAAACAAAACCACCCTATATTACTAAGGAAAACCTCTCTAGCCATTCCTACAAAAGGCCACATCTAAATTATCCAGTGTGGGACTGTATAGCATTTAGATGTGCAATAAATGAACGATAGGATGGTGTCAATAATAATGTGTGTGTAAATACATCAGACCTCGAAGCAAGTCCGGTTTTTGTCTTTTTTTTTTTTTTTGAGAAGAGGATGATTGATGATTTTGGTAAAGATTGATTCATAAGCAGGGATAGAGCTAAGAAAAGTCTATAGAATTTGAATTCCCTTTCTGGGCTCTACTCTAAACCACTCCTTTCCAAGTGAGAAAGTTTGAGAAGAGCAAATGTATTCACCTCCAAGTTCGTAAAAATCTTTATTTTCCTTTCATGCCAAGTTCAAGGAAAATCACAAGTTTTCATTTCATTCTCTGTCAGTTTCCAAAAATAACATTTTAAACACATACCTTTTAGACCAACCCCCGCCTCCCTGCCCACCAAAGATTTAAAGACACAACAGGAACTAAATAAACTCTAAATATTTTAATGTAAAACTCAGTGTTAGGCCCTGGCTGGTATGGCTCAGTGAATTGAGCACCAGCCTTTGAACCAAGGGGTTGCTGGTTTGATTCCCAGTTGGGGCACATGCGTCGGCCAGGTTCCCTAATGGGGGGTACACAAGAGGCAACCACACATTGATGTTTCTCTCCCTCTCTTTCTCCTTCCCTTCCCCTCTCTCTAAAAAAATAAGTAAATAAAATATTTTTAAAAATTAAATAAAATCTTTAAAAATTAAAAAAAAATAACAAGTCAGTGTAAGAAAGGATCCTTCTGGTCTCTCTGATTGCATCACTCAAGGACAGCAGAGCCAGGAGTAACCCAGAGTTGGGATAAGAGGCTTTTTCACTATTTGAGCATTTCCGAATGTAAGCCATTATAATAATTGTATGGAAAAAATCTGTTTTCAAAGAAAAAGTATGGCTCTCAACCCCCGAACTTAGCAAAAACTAAGAACTCTAAGAAGAAGACAAACATTGCCCCTAAATTGTTCAGTTCTAAATCTCTCCTCTAGATCGGTCATAAGAACCTGAGCAGATGTTGCAAAAATGACATTTTCAAACAAAAAGTGCTGATTATAATAGTTTTATTGCTTCCGGGAATCCAATGTGTAAATGTCATAGGGGGAAGTAATCACGTTAAAGGAACTACACATTTTCACCAACATTTTTCACACTTGCCTATATTGTGATTGACTAATTTCCCAGAGAAGGTTCATATGTTTTAAACTGCTTAAAAAATCTCCACTTGCCCACAGCCAATCTTCTTTTGGATCTCTTGATTTAACACTTTTAAAAGGCTGGACTAACTAACTTTCCATCTAGAGAGAAAGAGAATTAATTCCATGTAAGAGACGCAAATCCTCTGAAACAATCCTTCACCTGACAGTTTTCCAAACAGTTTAAGTGAAAGCATCACATACTTGGGTCCTTCTAACTCATTCATTTGGAGAAGAATATCTCTAGGCAGAGCCCAGATGTGTTTTGACTTTCCTGTTTGTTCATGCTATTTTCAGAAGCTCCTACCACGGCAACTATCAATCAACAGGTGTTAGTTCCCTGAGCTTGGCATTGGGCTGGAGCTGGAAGAGGGCAGGGGTCCTCCTCCCCTCTCTTTGCTACAATTTCTCAACAGACAGGAAACAATGCAAAACAGCATATAAGTGAGGTGTGGCTGTGTATAGCTTTCTGATTTATTAACTCTGGAACAGCCACAGAAAGGCCGAGGTCACTGAATTAAGTCTTGAAAAATACACTAGGGCCCTGACTGCTGAGCTCAGCTGGTTGGGCATTGTCCTGGCAACCAAAAGTTCGCAGGTTTGATTCCCAGTCAGGGCACATATCTGGGTTGCAGGTTTGGTTCCCAGTCAGAGTGCCTGCAGGAGGCAACCGATTGATGTTTCTTTCTCACATCCATGTTTCTCTCCCTCTCTTGCGCCCTCCCTTCCCCTCTCTCTAAAAGTAAATAAATAACATCTTTCAAAACTACATTAGGCCAGGATACTGTGTTAGACTCAGCTGATGGTAGCTACCACTTGTTGGGCACTTGGGCCACACCAGGCACTGTGCTGAAGCATTTTACAGACATTTCTCATTTAACCTTCAAAAGTCTTATAAAGTGAGTTTTATTATCCCAGTTTTACATATGCAGCTCCAAGGGCTCAGAGGTCGAAGGACATTGGAGAGGTCGCTGATGGAAGAGCACTGTGGGTGTGGAAATAGCTCCATTCTCTTCCTTGCCCTGAACTGTGCTCCCCGCTAGACCCGGGGACTGGAGGAGAATGAGGCAGTGGGGAAAGGGGGCAAGGCCCTCCCCAACTTTCTGCGCCCCAAAGCCTGTGGGGGACCCAGTCAGTGATATGTGTGACCTTAGCCACAAAGCCAAAGAGGTCATGCCCCACCTGTTTTCAACTTCATTTTTCTGGTTTTCTACTTCACCAGGATCTATAAAGACTGCTCAAGGTGACTAAAGTCGGGAATTAAAAAGGGGAATATAGAAATTTTAGCTTCTGTCCTCATAGTCACATCGAGCAAATATCTGTTCTCAACTCATTGTGAGATTTAGGATTGCTTTCAACTCAGTGAGTGTAACTCAGGAAGCAAGGGGGTGTGTGTGTGTGTGTGTGCGTGTGTGCGCGAGCGCACAATGTATTGGTGCCCAGCCTAATGCCCCCTGCTGAGGTGCTATCAGAGACTCTGACAGAGCCCACCTCCTCGGCAAGGAGCGATGGGTAGACAGAATGGAGCACGCTTACCTCCAGAGAGGTTGCCTGCCTTCCGTAGTCCCTGGCTGGTGCTCCGTGTTTGAGGTATAAAGATGTGGATTCCACAAAGCCCACATTGTTCACTGTGATATATCCAACCGAAAGGTCCTGGTTCTGCGGCTCACCAGGCCTGACCTCAGGAAACTCGTCCTGCGTCTCTGGAGCTCAGCTTCCACACATGTTAGTGGTACAGGGTACATCTGATGATCTCTAGGGCTCTTCCAGTTTGACATTCTGAAACTCTGATGTCAATGCTGGAATCCCTCCCGTGCTGGGGGGTTGGGTGTCACTATGGGCCTCACCGCGGGGACACTCATGCTTCCCTGGGAACAGTGACACAGACCCCGCGTGTGACTTGATGTTGTCATCATGCATATGTGAATGCTGGAACATCAGAGGAGGTGGGAACAAGAAAACAGGCCTGTGAAAGACAGGGATGATTTTCTTTTCCCATTTTTTTGCTGTGTACCTACTAAGTGCCAAATACTGTTCTGGAATACTTCTAAGCAGACATATTCTCTGCCATCACGGGACTTAAGTTCCCAGAGTTGTAGCATTAACCAGTGATTAATTAAAGTAAGCGCGGAGAATTAGGAATTAGGAGTTGCTTCTCTAAGCCTAGGCTCCTCAATGGCTTCCTCCGGGTTTCCTTGACTTCTTTCTCTCCTTTCTGGCTTTTCTCTCAAACTAATCTTTTAAAAATACCCTTTAGGCTAAAATGCCTCTAACATCTTTCCCTTGTAGCTTTTACCCTCTAATGAAATCCAGGCCTCTTAGCACACTGTGGAGGACCCCCTGCGAACTCAAGGTACCTACTTTTCATCCCTCTCTCCAGCTTGACTTTTCTGAGTCTTTCAGCAAATTAGTCTCCCCAATCCCTTCCTGAGTTTTTCTGCTTCTATACGTATTTTTGTTCTTTAAAGATTTAGTGGTGAGATTTTTTTTTTTTTAGATTTTTTTTATTTATTTATTTTTAGAGAGGGAAGGGAGGGAAAGAGAGAGAGAGAGAAGCATCAATGTGCGGTTGCTGGGAGACATGGCCTGCAACCTAGGCATGTGCCCTGACTGGGAATCGAACCTGCGATGCCTGGTTCGCAGCCCGCGCTCAATCCACTGAGCTACACCCGCCAGGGCAAGATTTTTGAAATGTACTAAAGTAATTTTAAGAAGTGCAGCAATGCAGAGATATGTAATGAGTTAGCAATCAATCCTTCATTCCATTTTATTCCCTCTGAGGTGATTGCATTTTCTCCTCCAAATTTACAGCAAAGTCACAAGAATAATACAGAGACATTCATATACCCTTTACCCAGATTCACCATTTGTAAAACTTTGGCACATTTGTTTTACTCCCCTCCCCTCCCCTCCCCTCCCCTCTCTCTCCCTTCCCCTTCTACACACAGACATATTTTCATTTATTTTTCTGAGCCATTTAAATAATTTTCAGACATCAGCGCTCTTCACCCTGTAATGTTTCGGTGTGTATTTCCTAAAAACAAGAATAGTCTTGGTCTAGTTATCAACTTCAAGAAATTTTACATTGATTAAAAAAAGAAAGAAATTTTACATTGATATAATACTTCAGTCCAACCTAACTTCCATACTCTATTTTTTTCCAATTGACCTAATTATATTCTGTATAATTTTTTTTCCCATCTAGTATAGGATCTAGTCCAGGATCACATATTACATTTCATTCTTACGCTTCTTTAGTCTCCTTCAATCTGGAACCTCTTTTTCTTTGTCATTCATGCCAGGGACATTTGGGAGGAATAATATAGTTTCTTTCTGTTAGTTTTTAAAAGTAAAATATTTTATAATTTATATATATTTATACTTTAGTAATAAAACATTTTGAGCCTATCTGATGTTCTTCCATAACTTTTAAAATGTCATTTCAGTATCTGGGAATGTCTTTCCATCCACGCAAGTCCTGCTTGTCCCGGGTTATAATCCCTTTGACCTTGGCCCTTGCTGGAAGCCAGCAAGTACCTCTTAGACTTCTCAACATCTGCCGTGGCACCCAGCACTGTGCTCAGCACCAATAGGGTGATTAATAAATATTTGTGGGTTAACTGATTTGGGGCTGAGACATGAGTTCCATCTGCTGCAAAGAAAACGTGTCATGTAGGCTTTGCAAGTCAGTTGGCATCTTTACTGCCGGTTGCTCCTAGGGTTTTCATTTACTGACACAAATTTTGGATTCAAAACTGGACCCTTGACTATGGACTTGCCACACCACGGAACTGTGGGCATGTTGATGTTTTTAAAAAATGTTTCACAATAGATCATTAAGAACATGAAAGAAAAGTAATTTTCCCTATTTTACTCCTCTAAATGTTAGTTAGTGACTGAAAAAGGGTTAAGTTCAGAAGCAGGTTTCAGAGATTAATGAACCAAATTACTCAAACTGTAATCCAGGATATTCCAATGGAGTCTGGTCTTATGTCACCAATGTCTAGGAGTTTGAAGAAAGCTACTTTGTTTGGAGATCAGGCCCTACAGGTGAGACGCTAAATTATAAATGGAAAGGAATGCTTTTATACTAAGCGCTGCCCATTTGTCAACATCAAACAAACTTTTTTTTTGTCCATGCCTGAGAAAGCATTAGACTTTTATCAAGTTTTGGTAAAATTTGAAAATCACATGGTTGTTCAATGCCTCCATGTGGTAGAAAAAATAATTCCGCTCTCTACTAGCTTCCCGTGATAGCGACATTCAGGACCAACCAAGTCTGACAATGCTTAGGGCCCTTCAAAGGGACCGGTGTTTTTTTAAGAAAACCTATGGGAAAATGACTCCATTTGAAGATGAAAGCCCCAGATCTCATTAGGCTCTGTGGAACTGACCCTTCTTTGAGAACCTTCCCTATTTTGTGTATAAGGAGTGAATTTTTCAGGCAGAGGAGCACTGTCAAATAAAACAAGTGGATTGAAATCTGCCGTGAGTCCATCTTTTCAGAAAGGCTTTAGAGAAATTCTTTTTAAATTCCAAACACAAGATTTCTTTTCTTTTGACACAAAAAGGAAATCCTTTCTATCCAGCCATAAGGCGAGTTTAAAAACTGGTATTAAAAAATGTTAATCTGCTTGACTTTTTTGGGGGGTGTGAAATTGGCCAAAGAGAACGGTTGCCTTGAAATATGTGACGTTTAGTGTAGCAAGAAGGCAAAATAGGAGTGCTCAAAAGTGAGATTGGATCTCTTGCTTTTGAATCAACTGTATCATTTCACCTCCCAGGGATCAGTTAGCACCTTGATCTTCAAGTGCTTCTACTTAAAAGTGCTTGATACTCTAGAGATGGCTTGAGGAAAAGAGTTGGATCATTCTGAGAATCAGGAGTAGGTATTAGTAAAAATTGAAGCCTACCTTCTCAAAGCCCATGGCTATCACAATGTTGCAGCGCTTGGGCTTGTGAGCCGGTGCATCTTTTAAATGTAAATTGAGCACGGCTATCAAAGCATCCCACCTACCCCAATGCATCTGCTCCCACAAGCCTAGACTACCACAGAGTTGGGGGAGGGGCAGAGGGGTGTTTTCGTGGCATACCCTTTGGTTTCTTTAGGAGAATACACCATGAGAATGTATTATGTATTTAAACTGTGTCCATAAATATGAAATAAATAATGATTATTCTCAGAATGGAGAGTAAGAAACTTCAATAGGGGTCATGAATTGGTTCAAGTAAATGTTATAAAATCAGTGACTCTCTTAACCTCCTTCTATTTTCCCACTTTGCCTACTGTCTTGATTGTTTATATGTTTCTTAAAAATATCAGAGTTCTGTCAATACTTAATGTACCTTTTAAAATATAATTGAGGGCCCGCCCCCCTCCCATCCCCCAATATTGCCAGAACTGACAAAATCATTTGTGGGTAGTAAGGGCAGTAAGTGAAATTTGGCCACCGATTTACTGGGTAACCTTGTACAAGACATACTGGCTTTCTTTGCCTTAATTTCTCCATCTGTAACATGAGGACTTTGAACTCAAGGATATCTCTGGTCCCTGTTAGTAAATAAAATCCTATTATTCCTTGACTCTTTCTTCTAGGTGGTTTCTTCACTTGATCTTAGTCAAAAGGCCGAGAATCGATCTTCTAGGCGGTTTCTTGTACTTGTCATTCATCTACGTCATAAAGACCCTGTGTCCTAACAAAATTTTTAAGAAGTAGGATCAGGGAGGGATGATTAATCATTTACTTTGCAAAACAGTTAATAAACCATCTTCATTATAGACACACATGTGATCCTTCTAACAGTTCTGTCGGTGAGTACAGTGCCCTTTATAGACGAGGAAACCAAGGCTTAGAGAGGTCAGTTTAGCTCTTTAGGCCTTGTAGCTTATAAGTAAAAAAAACCTAGAAGGTTGTGAATGAGTTTTGTTTTTTTTAAATGACTGAGACAATAAGACAACTGTATGTTTAAAATAATCTGACATAAAGATTAGTCTTTTGAGAGCAGTGGATTCTTTTCTAAACATTTTGAGGTTTTTATTCCCTCTCAGTAGGTCATTCCCCAACCATAAAGCACTGACCAGGGTTAGAAACAAGAAAGGCTCGTGCTCAAACCAGGGGCTAGTGTCCTTCCAGGCCAGTGGTGGGGAAAGCACTTCCCTACAGAGGAGGAGCCCTTCGCCGCCACCATTTATTTCCCCAGGGACCAGTCCACCCCAAGCACCAACGGTGAAACGCAAAATACCATATTCAGTTGTTTCTTAGCAATGTTATTGTAGTTAGTACCCACGCACACAAGCTCTGTAAACCAAAATGGAAGAAAACTTCACCTGCCATGCTCGTCACATCAACAAATGGAATGTTGTAATTTTCCTGTGTTCTCTGCCAGCTCTCATCTCTATACACAGGATTTTTTTTTACTGGTTGTAACCATAGTGCAGACATGAATTTTAATGTATCAGAAACCCAAATTTTCATAACAAAGTTTCAATTTGAATAACTGTCTTTAGATTATTTCCTTCATCCCAACTGAGTTTATTTCGTGCTTTATTGTTTTCTCTAGAATTTCTATCTTTTTCATCAGAAGTACGAAAAGTATACAAGCTGGTTTTAAGATTTTGTTTTGTTTTGTTTTGAAATAGTGTACAGCAGGAAATGTCATTATTTTTATAGGCTCTACCAGGACTCCTGAAAGCAAACACAGGTCTGGGGATCTTTGTATTACAAAATGTCTATGTATTTGAGTGATTGAGGGGTAGTTCTGTCTGCAGGCAAGAGACTGGAGGCTTCAATGATAACCTATAGGTCCCCCCCAGATATTGGACCCCTCGATTCTGACAATTCCTGGCATACAGTTTCCTGCTAAGGGCTGAGCAAGCAGCCTGCACAATTACTTGACGAATCTTGATAAAACTGGAATTTCATATTGAAGGCTAGAAGGGGTTTAGAGAGGTGGTAAGAAGGCTTGTTTTCCTGGTTAGTGGATATGGCATATACTTTATATCTTGTGTTGTCCTGCAGTAACTGAAGCCACTGTTGCCATGGGAGAAAGGATGACCATTTGAATGAGACAATTTAGAGTGGCCCATGGTGGAAATCTGACAGAACACTCTCCCTAATGTACTAGACCCTGTATGTGTAGCATTGCACATCTCTTCAGTTTCTTCAAAATGAAATGACAAATAAGAAACCAAATCGTAATTTGATGGCTTAATCTTTTTCTGATGCCTTAACTTAAAAAAAATTAATTTGGTAAAAATACTAAATAAGGAAAATCCAGAAGTACTGAGTGATTATTTTTAAAATGATTACCTGAATTGCATTTATATTGTAGCTGAAGAAGGTGCAGGAATTCTCGAAAGTTTTAATCCGACTTCCAAACATCAAACTTTGTGCCTAAAGTAAACTGACACCAAACGTTCTAAATCCAGTATAATTTAGTAGGAAAGGGTTTATTCCCAGTGATTTCTCACATTTAGAAGCCTGTGACACGTTGGTTTTACCTGTCACGAAATCCTTTGTATCATTTTTATAAAACACCAGCACTTTGTATAAAAAGCGAGTGGAAGAATCTAAAATTGTAAAATTGTATGTGCCTCACCAGAAAACTCCTAGTTTGGGGTTCTCTCCCAAGCGTGCCTAAACCAACCGACGTCCGAGCAGGTAAATTGCCAGAGGGAGAAGCCCAAAGGAAAATCCTGTTGTGGGATTTTTCCCCCCCTTAAACCGATCACTTTTTAGGAGGAGTTCCCGCTGCATTCTCTAGTCCAAAGTCCCTGCCGCCAGATGACCATTTTTTTCACCAATTTGCCACCCCCTCCCTTTCCAAAAGCCTTTATTGGCAAGAACTTCCTCTCGTGACCCCCATATTACGTACGATTCCAATCGTTCCCAGCGCTCCCCGCCCCCCCAACTCGGAACGGCTTCCCCTCTCCAGCCCAAGATCTAAGTCCCCAAACCACTTGAGAGAAAATTCACACCCGTCGCCCCCTTCCCCGGCGTCCTGAGGAGGCGCTGGGTGGGGGTGTGAGTGGGGAGGGGGCAGGGTTTCCCCGGGTCCCCGGGGTCCTCCTTGCGCCCCCCCGGAGGTGTGCAGGGGGAGGGGAGTGCGGGTGGGTGGGACCCGGCTGGGTGGGGGAGGGGATGAGGGCGGCGAGGAGGAGGAGGAGGAGGAGGAGGAGGAGTGTGTGTGCGAGCGTGTGTGGCTGGGGGAAGCCATTGCCTGTTTAATAGTTGCTGTTGCTGCACTTCCGCTTCTCTCCCAGCGAGAGAGAGAGACACGAGTGGCCAGGCCCAGCCGCAGCCGCAGCAGCAGCCGCCGCGGCGGCACGGAGGAGCCAGACACAAAGAGAGGTACGGGGATCCCCCCGCCGCCCGCCGCCCCCCGGCCGCGTCGCCGGGCCTCGGGGACACCCCTCGCCGCCTCCCTCGACCCGCGCCGCCCGGGCCGCCAGGCACCAGGCTGGCGCGGCGGCAGGGGGTGCGGACAGGGGCCGGGGAGCCCCAGGGGTCCGAGGCCCGCCCGCGGGGGATGGGCAGGGACCCCAAGCCGCGTGGGGTGCGGGGACCGCCCGCGTCGGGGACTCGGGGGGGCATGGTGGCTGGAACTGTCAGCGCTGCCCTGGGAACCCCCCCCACTGGCTGCTCGGGGGCCAGGAGCGGGGGAGGGGGACTTGGGGAGCCCCGTTTTCCCCCAGGGCGGGGGCCCACGGGGATTAACCCTTTTGGGGCAGACGGACTCATTGTTATTCCTTCTCTGAGGAAGCCGATACCCCCCCGCCCCCAACCTAGCACCCCCCACCCCCACCCAGGGTGGCAGTCGGGCGTGTACCCCGGACCCCCAGCCACGGCCACGGCAGCTCCCAGCTGGGCTGCGGAGGGCCAGACTGGCAGGAAGGGACGTCGGGGCGCGGCGCGGGGGACCTCGGGCCTCGTCTGCCTTGGCCACCCCCCCCTCCCCGCTGGTCTCTCCCTTCCCCCACCGGGGCACCCGCTCCCCGCCTCCGTCCCCCTCTTTAGGCTTCCTCTCTTACTCCTCTCCGTCGTTCTCTTCTCGACCTGTCCAAACTCTGCTGCCGGCCCCCGCAGCCTCGCCCTGGCCACCCGACCCCGGCGACCCCCGGGAAGCCGATACAAACAGACCGGAGGCCGGTCGACCGCCGGGGACCTTTCCTAGGTGCTCCGCTGAGGCACCCGCGCCCCCTCCCTGCGCTCCTCCACCCCCTCGGCTTCTCCCCTCCCAGCCCCGAGGGGTCCCCCAGGAGGGTGGGGTGGGGGGTGTGAGGGAGAGGCCGCACGCTTTGCTCCTGACCGTTTTCCAACCGTGTCCCCCTACTTGGGGCCAAAAATAAACAAACAAGCTGCGTCCAATTTGCAGCAGCCTCGATGGCCTGAAGACTTTGAGAAGCGACTGGAGGGCGGTGGGCGGCCAGGTGCACCCCTGACCCAAGCCCTCCTGACAGCACCCGGGTCCCTTATTTACACTGGCTGCAGGGGTGTGTTTTTCTGTTTTGTTTCTCTCCCCCTGCAGGGGCTGTTTGCGGGGCGGGGTGGGGGGTTCGCTATGTCGGATGACGATTCGAGGGCCAGCACCAGCTCTTCCTCATCTTCGTCCTCCAACCAGCAAACTGAGAAAGAAACAAACACCCCCAAGAAGAAGGAGAGTAAAGTCAGCATGAGCAAAAACTCCAAACTCCTCTCCACCAGCGCCAAGAGGTACGGTACTTTCCCCCCCAGGCTTCCTATTTCCCAAAGTGCCTCTTGCTGCATTGGGTCTGCCTCCCAATGAGGGTAGACTTAAATGTTCCGCATGATTTGTGTGTTCTTAAAAATGAAAGAAGGGCTTTGGAAGTCCTCATTATTTTTTTGTCCATTGCTTTTTGTTATTTTCTTTTAGCATTATCCACCTGCCACTGTTGTGACTTGCCTTTCTCATTTCGTGCTGAAGTTTGTGAGTCCTCATTACTTCTGTGCCTGACCCCCAGTCTGATTTCAAATGACTTGTCCTATTAATCAGCAATCTGTGACTCTTCCCTCCCTGCTGTCATCGCACTTAATTACTAATACCTGCCCAGACAACTCTACCAAAATGAGTTCTATTACCATCTTACATCCTTCTCACCTGTTGCACATATGATCTTTTTCTGAGTAGAGCTTTCCCCCACAGATTGCTTAAGGAATAAGTAACTCATATTAGCAGGGTACAAAATTTAGTAGGTGGTGACAGAAGTTTTCTAATGGAATTTAAAAAGATTTTTCTGTGGCAAATGAATGAATCGATACATGAAGTCAAATGGTAATTCTAGGTTATTTGGGGGCTTCTCTTTTTGGGCTGTTTGAGAAATTAGGTTTACCAGATTTCAGGGAGCATGTATTTTTCATGCTATTTGCTCTTGTTCTGTAAAATGTGGGGTTTTTTCCCCCTCAAGTTGAATTCAAGTGGTGGCTTCTTTTCTTTACTCCTTCTGTTATGTCCGTGGAAGAAGCTGCTTTTTACCCCTGTCATCCTTCAGTAATGGCCTCTGGTCCCTGTAACCCGTAAAGGGATATGTTTCCGATTTCTGGGAGCCCCCGGATGGTACATAAATCCTTGTTGCTCGCAGGTGCACTGTGGTTAAACTACAATGGCAAACCGAATCCAAATGGTGGGTTAGATTGGGATATCTTTCCTAAAAGAATGTAAAATAAAATGGAATTTGAGGCTTTAGATCTCTCCACTGAGTAGTGTACCTGAAACTTGGAGTTTGAAGTTTGTTCGGTCCTCTTTCCTGATTTGAGATTTAAAATGTTGGTGAAGTGCTTTGGCAACCTAGCAGGTGGGCTGATGGAGGTGTGACTTTAGCTTAAATAGTATAGACCTCTAGAATTAAGTGGCAAGATGCCTTGGCAAGATTGTTCTTGTTTTCAGAGGGTTAGTTTGATTGTGTATGTGCTTTCCAGGAGTCATAACCGGCTCTCATTGATTAGTGCTGTGCTGGTTTTCCCAGAACTTGGCATCTATCTTGCCCACTTTGGATGGGGCATTCCTTAACCTCCCGGCTTCTCTACCTTCCTCCCAGGGTCTGGCCTCCTGGGTCCACACTGGGGCAGCCTTTTGGCTTGACCTAAGATGGGGTATTTGCTTTAGGTCATTAGTGTTTTTATATTGTGCTGGCTATCCCTGCTGTACATGTATATATCTGGGGGTAAAGGCACAGGTTTCAAATATAAAACAGTCTTTTGTGTCAGCAAATTATAGAGAGGGGTTTGTCATGACGACACAATTTGTCCATCTCTGCTAAGGGGGCTAAAAACTTACTTGGAAATGCCTGGGAAAGAGATGGTAGGTATTTAAAAAAATGAAAGGTGGGAAGCTACAAACAGTAATTTTACCTATGAACCTAACATCAGCTTTAGCTCTCTGGATATCTTGCTGAAAGGCTAGCTGTTAGTGTTAAAGCAGAGCTGAGGTTAATAGTAGAGGTAAAAAATGGAGAGAGACAGTGAATCCAGGAAAGAATATGGGGAAATTGATGTTCGTGAGGCCCTATGGAAGCAATTCTGTGAAGTCGCTTCTATATTGATTGGAAGAGAGATGTTACCCATAATATTGGAAGGAGCATATATACCTGGAGACAGATTGAAAGAGAAGCCTGACCTGGCCAACCAGCTTACTTAACTGCATAGTGGAAAGTGGTTTCTAGGCCACAGGTGGAGGGAACCCCCCCCCCCCCCCCCCCCCAGTGAGCACGGTGTGGACAAGAATTACTATGTGGAACATACGAATGTGTAACTCTTACAAATCTTTTGCCATTATTCTGGAAGTGTGCAAGTGTTTGTTGGAGAGATGAAGTGGATAAAGCTTATCTGGTATTATACTTTTTAAGTATTAAAGAATTACCTTTTCTTGACTGTTTTGAAGTAGAGGTTGCATTGACAAAGAGAAATAAAGTCAATAGGTATTTTTATCCAAGTTGTGCTCAGGCGAGAATAATATTTTCCCTATCTGCATAGTTTTTAACTCGTAGTCATTATAATATGCATTCAGGTAAAGAATCAGGAAACCAGGGCTCCAAACTTTTAGTCCAGCATACAATAATGAGTCAAATAGCAGGCATCCAAATATTCCAGAACGGAAATGCTTCTTGGTAGCAGTAGAATTTAGCAGGACACAGATAAGGAGATGTCAGTAGAGATTGCGAGTGAACCCCTTTCCAAGGCAGACCAGATTTATAGAGGACAGGAAATGTTCTCCAACAGGAAGATTTAAAGAACTTTCCCAATCACCACCTTTAAATTCTCTTTACTTATACCTTACTCATTCTAAAACTTTCTCAGACTCGCATCCAGCCAGCCTGCCTTCCTACCCTCAGAAAACCTTTGGAAGTAGAAAAAGCGTCCATTGTGATTCAGATTGCCTTTAGAGAGAGAGAGAGAGAGAGAGAGAGAGAGAGAGAGAGAGAGAGAGAGAGAGAGAGAGAGAGAGTGTGTGTGTGTGTGTGTGTGTTAGTTTTTTTGTTTTGTTTTTCTACTACTGTGCTGCCCTGGTGGGATTAAGTTAAACCATAGTCCTTTAGAACTTTATATGAGAGGAGCAGAAAAAGTTATAAAAATGGAAGGCACCATTTCGAAGGTGGAAGAAGCTTAAAGGCCTCAGACTTTGTCGTCTTAATTGATGTCCTAAGCGCCTAGGTAAGGGAAGACAAAGGCCAGGGCTTGGTGTGAACGGCTGGTGGCGTCAGCCTGGGAGTGGGGGATGGAGCTCTTTGTGAAGTCGTGGGTTGGTGCAAAGATAGAAAACGGGAGGAGTCCCGGGTTCTGTGTTCAGTGTGGAATGGAGGAGGAAGGGGGCAGACCCTAGGGAAGTTAGAAGATGCCCTGGAAAAAGGTCCAGAAGGTGGGCCGAGAGTCGGATCGAGCGTTCGGGCTGCAGGCCGGACCCTGGTGCACCTGTGCGGGCCGCGGGGGGGGGGGGGGGGGGGGGGGGGGGGGGGGGGGGGGGGGGGGGGGGGGGGGGGGGGGGTGTTCGCGCCAGGGCTCCGCG
>PVIA01010267.1:0-53132 GCA_004024845.1 Tonatia bakeri | reverse complement strand
TTATCTCTTGCTGCTTCTAGAATTCTCTCCTTCATTTTTACCTTGGCTAATGTAATTATGATGTGCCTTGGCGTGTTCCTCCTTGGGTCCAACCTCTTTGGGACTCTCTGAGCTTCCTGGACTTCCTGGAAGTCTATTTCCCTTGCCAGATTGGGGAAGCTCTCCTTTATTATTTGTTCAAATAACTTTTCCACTTGTTGTTTTTCCTCTTCCCCTTCTGGTACCCCTATAATTCGGATGTTGGAATGTTTAAAGATGTCCTGGAGGTTCCTAAGCCTCTCCTCATTTTTTGAATTCTTGTTTCTTCATTCTGTTCTGGTTGAATGTTTCTTTCTTCCTTCTGGTCCTCTCTATTGATTTGAGTCCCAATTTCCTTCCCATCACTGTTGGTTCCCTGTGCATTTTCCTTTATTTCACATAGCATAGCCTTCATTTTTTCATCTAATTTGCAACCAAATTCAACCAGTTCTGTGAGCATCCTAACTACCAGTATTTTGAATTGTGTATCTGATAGGTTGACTATCTCTTCGTCATTTAGTTGTATTTTTTCTGGAGCTTTGATCTGTTCTTTCATCTGGGCTATTTTTTTTTTTCTTGTCGTGCCTGTTCTATAGGTGGGGGTGGAGCCTTAGGTGTTCACCAGGGCGGGGCAACCCACATCACTGGGTTGTGACGCTATATGTGGGTGAGGGGTCTGAGAGGGAACAATGGCACTTGCTCCGCTCTCTGTCAGATTTCAGTCACTTCCCTTGCTTCCCACAAGCAAAGTGGGCCTTTCTGGTGCTGATTCCCGGTAAATGGGCTTGTGTTCATTCTACGACCCTGTGGGTCTCTCCCATGAACTCTCCTGTGAGGCTGGGAGTCTCTCCTGCTGATGCCTCAACCCTACAGGTGTTTTCAATGAGAGGTTTGAGGCTTTATTTCCAGGAACTGGAGCTCTGGGCTGCATGGTCTGTCTCACTCCCCAATAGTTTCTCCCGGTGTATCTGCAAGAATGTGGGACCACAGGCTCCACCAGCTGCTGCCTTGAGCACCCTGTTCCACAATCCGCTGCCTTGCTGCAAGACCCCTCCACCCTGGCTGCCCATCTCTGCCCCTCCTACTGGTCTGCTGAATGTTCTTTAACTCCTTGTTTTCAGACTTCCATACAGTTCGATTTTCTGTCAGTTCTGGTTGTTTTTTGTTTTTAAATTGTTGCTGTCCTTCTTTTGGTTGTGCGAGGAGGTACAGTGTGTCTACCTGCACCTCCATCTTGGCCGGAAGTTCACCCTTATATCATTTTTTCCTCATCATTCAGTTATCCTTCCACAGGCAACCCTGGTAGGTAATTTATTTATTTGTTTGTTTGTTTAAGTTTTATTTGTTTTTAGAGAGTGGGGAAGGGAAGGAGAAAGAGAGGGAGAGAAACATCAATGTGTGGTTGCCTATTGCATGCCCCCGCTTCCACACTCAGGACCTGACTCGCAACCCAGGCACGTGCCCCAACTGGGAATCGAACAGGCAGCCCTTTAGTTCGAAGGCCGGTGCTCAGTCCACTGAGTCACACTACCGAGGGCTGGTTAGTAATTTCTTAACTACCTTTCCACAGACTTTTTATGCCCATGGCAACATATAGAAGGCACTGTTTTGTACCCTGCCATTTTTATTCAGTATACAGAGTGGGACAAAGGGAGGTTTACAGTTGTTTGTATGGAAAATAATACATTAGTTAGTAAATAATAATATAAGAACAAACTCTGTTTTTTGTGTACTCAAACAGTAAACCTACTTTTGCCCCACCTTGTATTTTAGAGTTTTTTATATCAGCCTGTAAAGAGCTTCCTCATTTATTTATGGCTACGTAGGAAGGAAGTTCTTCTATATTGATAGATATTTATGCTATTTCTAATTTTTCCCATTTTTGCATACAAAGCTGCCATGAATAACCTTGGACACGTATCACATTGCACATGTGTGTCTACCTGTAGACTAGACATGGTATTGCTGGGTCACATGGTATGTACATTGGTAATTTTGATTGATACTGGGAGATCGCCCAACAGAGAGCTGGCACCAGTGTGAACCTCCAGCGGTCGGGTTTAGTGTGCACGAGAGAATTGCCTCTCGGCTTCACACTGCTGTCTTTTCACTCCAGTGGTTTTATTTTTTTTAAGATTATACCCTTCCTTTCAGCACAACTGTTCGTTTCTTTTTGGCCTCTTCTACCGTGTCTCACTTGGAGTTCAGGTTTCCGTGAGCTGGAACTGTACGGGTGTTCAGCCTTATGTCTTTGTTCACTTAGCATCAGTGTGTTAACCCCCCTCCATCCATCCAGATGGTTTGTGGTTCTTGTCTAAGACTTTTAAACAAGCATCTGTTTTCAGATAACTCTTGTTTTCTGTGGATCCTTTTTGTGGAGTGAGTTGTGAAGATGAGGTTGTTAGCTCTCAGATGCCGAACCTTCCCCATTGGGGTGAAGCCTCAACAGTGTCCTCTGGAGGGCCGGGAGCAGTCTCCAGTGCCGCCAGCGGTGCACGCTTGTCCTGCCTGCCTTTGCCAACGTCCAAAGTTGGGATTTCTCTTTACTACTAGACTTTGTTCCTCAGAGCAGTTTTAGGTTTACGGAAGATTGAACAAAGTACAGAGTACCCCCACATACTTGCCCCCACTCCCTGTTCCCCGCTTCCCCATTATGAGCAGATCTTAGAGCAAGCACATCAGGCTCAGTCCCAGACCGCCACAATGAAACGGATCTCCTGATAAAGCAAGTCACAGAAATGTTTTGGTTTCTCTGTGTATATAAAAGTTACATTTACACTGTGCTACAGTCTGTTAAGTGAGCAGCAGCATTATGTCTGAATAAAAACAGTATATATAGCTAATAAATGCTAACCATCACCTGAGCCTTCAGCAAGTCATTTTGCCGGTGGAGGGTTTTGCCTCGATGTCGATGGCTGCTGACATGAGGGTGGCGGCTGCCGAAGGTTGGGGTGGCTGCGGCAGTTTCTTAAAATAAGACAACAGTGATGTTTGCAGCGTCGGTTGGCTCTTCCTTTCACAAATGATTCTCTGATGCACGCAGTGCTGTTTGATGGCATTTCACCCACAGTAGGACTTTCAGAATTGAAGTCAGTCCTCTCTGCCGCTGTTTCACCAATTAAGTTCATGTAATGTTCTAAATTCTTTGTCATCATTTCAGCAGTCTTCACAGCGTCTTCACCCGGAGTAGATTCTATCTCAAGAAACCACTTTCTTTGTTCATCAATAAGACTCCTTGTCTGTTAAAATTTGATCATGAGATTGCAGCAATTCAGTCACGTCCTCAGGCCCCACTTCTCATTCCAGGTCTCTTGCTCCCTCCACCACACCTGCAGCTGCTTCCTCCACTGGAGTCTTGAGCCCCTCAGAGTCATCCATGAGGGTTGGAATCAACTTCTTCCAAACTCCCGTTAGTGTTTACTCAGTAAGTTGCCACAAACCTTTAATTTCTTTTAAAAAATGGCAATATCTGTGAAGAACAGTAACACGAGCTATGCCTATATTAACATCTTGCATCGGTGTGGTGCATTTGTTACAATTGATGAGCTAGTATCAGCACATTATTATTCACTAAAGTCCACAGTTTACGTCAGGGTTCACTCTTTGTGTTGTACGTTCAATGGATTGTGACAAATGCGTAATGTTGGGTGTCCGGCATCACAGTGTCACAGAACAGTTTCACCACCCGGAAACCTCTCGTGCTCCCCACTCATCCCTCCTCTCCGCCCTCTGCACTCTGGGCGCCCGCTGACGTTTCCACTGTCTCTGGCTTTGTGTTCTCCAGCGTCTCAGAGTCCAGCCCGTCTGTAGCCTTTCAGATTGGCTTCTTTCACTTAGCAAAATGCACGTAAGGTTCTCCTGTGTTTTTTGTGACTTAACAGCTCGTTTATTTTTATCACTGAATGATATTCCATTGTATAGATGTTTGTTTATTAAAGGACATTTTGGTTGCTTCCTATTTTTGGCAATTATGAAAAAGCTGCTGTAAACATAAGTTTTCAACTCACTTGGGTAAAATATCTAGGAATAGGACTGTTGAATCATTTGGTAAGAGTATGTTTAGCTTTGTAAGAAATTGCCAAACTGTCTTCCAAAGTACCATTTTGCTGTACCATTTTGTATTCCCACCAAGCTATGAATAAGCTGTTCTTCCATGTACTTTCAAGCATTTGGTGGCGTCACTGTTTTGGATTTTGGCTGTTCCAACAGGTGTGTAATGGTATCTCTTTATTGGATGGCAATGCTTTTACTTTGGTTTTTGGTAATTTAATAAGTAAAATATAGTCATGATTACTCTTTCTTGTTCTTTAATTACTAATGAGAATGAACCTTTTTTATTAGTGTTTTTTGCTTTTGAACTCATATTGTAGCCTTATTTGTCCAGTGGGAATTTGATATTGTTCCTACAGGCTAATATGTGCTTGTATTGTTTTCACCCAATCTGTAAAGTTGTGGCAAAATACACATAACATAGAATTAACCATCTTAACCATTTTAAGTGTACAGTTCAGTTGCATGTATTTTTAGTGTCATGTCGTATGTTTTATTTCTTCAATTTTTTTTAAACTAACTCTTCTTTTGATTTGATTTTCTTTTTTTTTTTAATGGGTAATTTTCTTTTTTTTTTTAAGATTTTATTTATTTATTTTTTTTAGAGAGGGAAGGGAGGGAGAGAGAGAGAGAGAGAAACATCAGTGTGCGGTTGCTGGGGTACATGGCCTGCAACCTAGGCATGTGCCCTGACCGGGAATCGAACCTGCGATGCCTGGTTCACAGCCTGCGCTCAATCCACTGAGCTACACCAGCCAGGGCTGATTTGATTTTCTTTTGCCTTCTCTTCCTTATTAGAATCTGGATATTGTTCCATTTTTGTGAACTAATGAAGTAAATTTAACCTTTCTGTCACAGGGTAATGTTTCTAAACTGTGATGATCCAGTCTCTCCTGATTGTGATGGAATTTTTCATTTTTTTATTTTTAGAAGATTTTATTTGTTTTATTTTTAGAAAGAGGGGAAGGGAGGGAGAAAGAGAGGGAGTGAAACATCTGTGTGAGAGAGAAACATCTATCGGTTGCCTCTCATATGCACCCCGACCTTGGATCCAAGCTGCAGCCAAGTTGTGTGCCCCAACCCATGGGAATCAAACAAGCGACCTTTCGCTTTGAGGGAAAAGGCACAACCCGCTGAGCCACACCGGTCAAGGTGAATGTTTCATTTTCAAAACACACTTAAGCCAGTGGTGACCCCAGGATAAATTCCAGAAACAGTCAGGTATAACTTCATCATATTGGTACTGATTGACTTGTTGGTGTAAAAACAAATCCTTAGGATAACACTTCCAAAATGCCTTTATTTTGGACTTTTCTTTTCGTAGGCAAAGGGTGGTTCTGAAACTCAGCCATGATTGGGTATTTATAAACTAAGGTGTTAAAATTCACTTAAACATATGACTGAGAATTAGATTTTTAAGTTAGTTTAAGTGCATTCTGTTCTGCAGTAAAGGGGTCTGCATTTCCACTGCTGTTTACTTTAGTAATCAAGTAGGAACCATATTAAAAAGTGATTTGGGCTTTTAACATCAGTAGGCCTTTTGGAAAGATATGTTTAGCTGATGTTTTAAATGTATATGTTATGTTAATGCAAGTTTCTGTTAATTTCCTGTTTTCCCTTTAGTGTTTGTGAACCCACATAACCTAGCCTGTTTCACTAGGGTTTTGTATGTGCAATGAAGTGTTTTTCTGTAATAAAAACACGGAATAATTTTACTCCAGCTCTTCCAAACCTGGCTCTGACTTGCCACTGTACTCTCTCAGCCTTTATTCCTCTCAACCTGATGCCACTTAGTCCGTCCTCTCTGAAGTTCTCTGTATTCCCAAATGAGGAATTTTCTGAGTGAAAATTGTCATTTTTTCCCCTAAGTTGAACATTCTTCTCTTTCCAAACAAGTTTGTTTATTTCTTTTTGGCTTCGACATACAGTTGCCCTCCAGGCTGACTGAGACAGCACAGAAAGCCTGTTCTGGATGCCCAGGGGCTCTGGTTGGCAGAAAACGACGCAAGAGTGAGCAGGTGCCGGTAGTGGAGGAGCCCAGTCTGTGTGTGGGTCAGGTCGGGCCTGCCCTGCCCTGCGGGGTGGAGGCCGAGGGGAACGGCACAAGTCCACAGCTGCTCTCCAGTTTCCCGCCTTCCACGTCCTCGCTTTGTTTGCTTTGAGGTGGCAACTTAAGCATATCTTGTTTTGTAGAGAGACCTAAAGATTTAAAGTATCTAAAAAGTTTTTCTAAGTGTTATTTCTCTGCAATAACTATAATATATTTTGAGAAAGGTTTTTATATTGAGAAACCTTTTATACAGCGTGAGGCAAAAGTTGAAGCAAACAAGTGAGCAAAATAGAACCAGAGTCATGGAAACAAAGAATAAACTGACAGTGACCGGAGGGGAGGGGGGAAGGGATAACAGGGGAAAGAAGGGGAAGGGTCAAGTTAAGGAACATGTGTGAGAACCCATGGACAAAGACGGGTTAGGGGGTGAGGATTGAAAGTGGAAGGTGGGGAGTGGGTAGGGCAGGGGAGAGTAATGGGGAGAATGGGGCCAGTTGTAATTGAACAATAAAAAACATTTTTAAAAGAGTAGGTGTACAGTTTGTATGGAAATTAATAAACAATAATATAAAAATAAACTCCATATTTTATGTATGTATAACTGTAAACTTACTTTTGCCCCACCCTGTATTATGAAGCTGTAGGGCTATTTCCTGCATCAGAGCCAACAATGGGTTAAGTTCATTTAAAAATGCAACAAACAGCCTTGGCTGGTGTAGCTCAGTGGATTGAGTGCTGACCCGCAAACCAAAGGGTCACCAGTTCAATTCCTAGTCAGGGCACATGCTTGGGTTGTGGGCCAGTCCTCAGTCAGTACATGCCTGGGGTGCACGAGAGGCAACCACACATTGATGTTTCTCTCCCTCTATTTCTCCCTTCCTTCCCCTCTTTCTAAAAATAAATAAATACAATCTTTTAAAAATGCAACAAACAGAAACTGGACTTAATACTACTGTCAGAATCAGAGTGCCCCCTTTTCATCCCTACCTTTTGTCATGCCGCTTACCTCCCCCACTTCCCACCCCCCACCCCAGTCTGTCTCTTCCCTGTGCCCAGCTCAGGTCACTGGGGAGCTGGTGGACCTAGCCCCTCCACAGAGAAAACAGCAGTTGCCCTGCTCCCCATTTCACCCTCTCTTAGAGAGCCGCGGGAGTTAGGGACCTAAAATGTCAAGCACAGGCGGGAGCTGCACAGACGCGGCCATCTCGAGGCAGTGACGTGCCCCTCAGACGCTGTCAGCTTCACTGCTGCTAGTCTCCTGCCGACCCTGGAGGGTTCAGAGGAAGTCGTGGGATGAAAGAAAGGGAGAAGAACGGCATCGTCCTCGCACGTGCCTCACTGCCACGGGGCACCTCTCACCGCCCTCAGGCAGGCCCCATCGGAAGGCGGCTTCGGGCATCGGGAGAGGTTAGAGAGCAGAAGTGCACTGTTTGAAAAGTGTATATTATGAGGCTTAAGGAGGAAAATTGAGTGTTTAGCCTGGATGCAAGGACATATGAAAGATTGGAGATGTCTGTGCTTTGGGTCTAAGAAGAGTTGTTTTGGGAGATGTGACTCTCAGCTCTTCCCTCTTCCCATTGTGCTCAGGGCAAGGAGAACTGGGTTTAAGTTGCAGTGGGTGAGATGAAGGTTTAACAATCAATATTTGAGTGTTTTGGTTGCTGACATTGTGTCACAGTGGATTAGCAGAAGGAAGAAATATACCAGATACTGAGAGGTATGGAGCCAGCCTACCTGGCTTTGCATCCCAGCTTCAGCACTTGCTAGCTGTGCGATCTTGGACAAATTACTCCACCTCTAAGCCTCAGTTGCCTCATTTGTAAAATAGGGATAATGTATCTACATCCTCGTAAGATTATTTTCAAGATGAAAAGAGTTGATGTAGGTAAAGGGCTTTGAACAGTGGCTGATACATATTAAGGGTTATATATGTGTGATAAATGTAATTAGCATGAGCAGTGGAAAGGATTTTAGGGTCATCTGGGCCAGGGCTTCATTTTACAGATGAGGCGGCTGTCCTGGGAGGTAGGATCAAGATTAGAAGCCATTCTGCAGAGAAGTCCAGGGCTATTGCCACTACTCTTGGCTGCATTTCAGGAATACTCATTGTTTCAAAAGCATTTCCCTTTAGGCTCTTTTCCACCCCCTCCTCCTTGGAGCCCATATTTCTAGAGTACTTCCTATGTACCATTTAGCACTTTGCTGAATGCTGACATACATGACATCATTTAACCCTTACAGCGACTTGTGAATAAGATTTCACTGTTCTCCTTTTATTAGAAGGCCATCTGAGGCTCAGAGAGGTTCAGTTACTTGCCCAAGGATACACAGCTCCAAAGAGGTAGAGCCTGGATGGGAACCCAGGCTGTCTCACTTCAGAGCTGGTATTCTTAACCACACCACAGATTTTCCTCAAAAAGTCCCAACAGAGTGCAGGTGAGCTAAATTAAACTACCATTGCCACAGCATCCGAGGCGCCCAGCCAGAAAGATCTGGGGCCGTGGTGTAATCCCTTTCAACATAGGTCTCTCACATGTTTCCTTATCTCTGGCACAATGCCATTACACAAAAATAGGTTACCGGAACAACTTCTCTCCCTGATAAAGAGAACAAAAGTTGAGGGTCATGGGGCAGGCCAAGAGGCCAGCCCCTGAGCTTCCTGAGGTCAGGACCACGGGAGAGTTATCAGGGCCCTGGGCCAGGGTGGGGTTACCGTGGGACCCAGCAAACCAGGGAAGGTCGGTCAGATGTCAGAATTCATACTGAGACAAGCAGTTCTTTACCTTAATCTCTTTAAGACTCTGCTGACAGTCGTGGACTCCCCCTCTTCAGAAAAATGCTCAAGCTCATACACTATTTTTAGGTGTCTTCAGGGTCCATAAACCCTCAACTCAAAACCTCTGTACGAGGGAGCAAAGCGGAGTACTTGAGAGCCAGATGGCCTGAATTCAAATCCTCCTCTTCCACTTACTAGCTGTGTGACCTTGAACAAGTTACTTATGTCTTGGGCTTTAATTTCCTCCATTGTAAAGTGAGGGTAATAGTAGGGTCGTTGCAAGGAGTGACATGTAAAATGCCTGCTACATAGTTAGCTCTGCAGCAGTGTTGACTGTGGATGGTAGTAGCGTTGCTACCCCTGGAGCTTAGCCCATTCAGTAAATGTTCGTGGACAGTGGAGATGCCAAGGCTAGGGTAGAGCATCTCAGCCAGTCTGCCACAAATGGGCTATAGCTGTGTAAGAAATTGATCTGCTCAGTCCTTGGGGCTGCCCAAGCCCCAGCTAGTATTGCTTCTGGCTGCAGGCAGCGACATCCACAATGACATGCAAATATCCTCTCGGAGCAGACATGAAAACAGTGATTGACTGAGAGGATCAGCTGGCAGGTAGTGAGGGTCTAGTAGCCAGTCTAGATTGTGAGCACAGGGGCATTCTTTGGGTGGGTGGCAAAGAAAACCTTAACCACTGAACCCAGAGCAGAGGCTTCACACGTGTGGGCTCTCCTGCTCCAGTAGGCTCCACGCCACGACAGATGCAGAGGAAGTCCTGCCAGCTGGACACTCCAGAGTTTCCCGCAAGGATCTGTGGAGAGCCCACAGTGAGCCAGAAACCAGGCTGCAGTCCAAAGTCCTGTGTGGGCAACACGTGCTACCAAGGTAGTGATGAGCACCGATGTCAGTGACTCCAGGAGTGTGAGTGCTAGGACGTGTAGTGCCCAGGGCTGTGGGACTTGTAAGGGGCCCCGCCTTGCCTGCAACATGGATTCCAAGGGCAAGAGGAAGCCATGGAAGACTTTTCATCAAGAAAGTGGGTTTAGGGTTATACTTTTTATTTTTAATTCATCCTGACAAAATAAATAGGAAACAGGCAAGAGTTTATTTGAAGACATACATTAGGAAACTCATGCAAGTAGTCAAGAGGTGAGAGGTGATAATGTCCTGAAGGAGGTACCTAGACTTTCTTTTTCTTTTTTTTAAAGATTTTATTTATTTATTTTTAGAGAGGGAAGGGAGGGAGAAAGAGAGAGAGAGAGAAACATCAATGTGCGGTTGCTGGGGGACATAGCCTGCAACCTAGGCATATGCCCTGACTGGGAATCGAACCTGCGATGCCTGGTTCACAGCCTGCGCTCAATCCACTGAGCTACACCAGCCAGGGCTAGACTTTCTTTTATAACTGCGGTATAATTGACATACAATGTTACACATTAGTTTCAAGTGTGCAACAGTAATGCTCTAATATTTGTATATATTGCAAAATGATCACTCACAGTTTACTTAACATCTGTCACTATACATAGTTACAGAATTAAGACTCACGTCTTAGCAACCTTCAAATATTCAGGTCAGTAGTGTTAACTGTTGTTGCCGTGCTGTCCATTACATCCCCGAAGCTTGTTTATTTTGTAACTGGAATTTGTACCTTTCAACTCCCTGTACCCATTTTGCCCTCACCCAGCCCCTGTCCTCTGTAATTCACCAATCTGTTCTCTGTAACTAGGAGCTTGATTTTGTTTTATTTTTTTTTGGGGGGGGGTATATTCTACATGTGAGATCATACTGTATTTGTCTTTCTCTGTCTGACTTATTTCACTGAGCATTGTTTTTTATAACCGAGTAATGTCCCATTGTGTATGTATACACCACGCTTTCTTTACCCACTCATCCGTCGGTAGACACTCAGGCTGTCTCCATGTCTCGGCTATTGTGAGTAATACCGCAGTGAGCGTGGGGGAGCATGTATCCTTTCAAGTGAGCATTTTCATTTTCTGTGGTTAAATACCCACAAGTGGAATTGCTGGATCATATGGTAGGTTTTGGGTTTTGTTTTGTTTTTTTTGAGGAAACTCCTCTACACTATTTTTCTAACAGCTGCACCAGTTTACGTTCCCACCAACAGTGCACAAGGGCCGCCTCTCCTCCACGTGCTTGCCGGCGCTCTCCTCTTGTCTTTCTGATAACAGCCCTTCTAGCGGGTGTGTAGGGGTGCCTCATGGTGGCTTTGACTTGCATTTCCCTGCTGATTAGGGATGCTGAGCATCTGTTCATGTACCTGTTGGCCATCTGTTTATCTCCTTTGGAAAAATATTTGTACAGATCCTCTGCCTGTTTTTAATAATATTTTTTGGTTTCTTACTATTGAGTTGTATGAGTTCTTTATACTTTTTAGTGTAACATAGTCCCATTTGCTTATTTTTGCTCTTGGTGTCAAATTTTTAAAAAATCATTGCCAAGACTCATGTGAAGGAGCTTACTGCATATATTTTGTTCTAGGAGTTTAGTGGTTTCAGGTCTTACAGTCAAGTCTTTATTTTGAGTTAATTTTTGCGTAAGCTGTTATGTAGTGGTGTACCTAGACTTTTGAGGGAAGAGGAAGAATCAGGGATGCCCGCACCGATTCTGGGTAACTGGAGGTGCCATCCCTGAGATAGAGGACACTAGATGTGGACCAGTTCTGGGGGGAGGGGTGGTGAGTTCTGCTGGGGCCTCACTGCACTTGCAAGGTGGGTGGGTGTTCACTGCGGAGAGTGCGTGATGGGTCTGAGCTCAGGAGAGATGCCAATGGACAGAGTGCGGTCGGCTGGCTGGCTGCCTACACCAGGGCTCCCTTCTGAGGAGAGGGAGTTTAAAAGTGGGTTTTGATCAGTGAAATCTTAATTTACAACCAGTTTGGCTGGCATGCCTCTCTTTTATACCCAAATTTTAGAATTCTTAAATGGCATATATTTTGAACCCACTTCGTAAAAACCAACATAGTTCTCTACTTCGAAGAATTTGTCTCTTTCTTCCTGGCTGCCCCCATTCACTTTCCTGCTGTGCATCCTTGCAGCATAGGGACCTCTGCAACTCATAGCGTGAAACTGTTCCCTCAGATTTGTGACCTAGAAAGAAGTCCCTGACCTCAGCTGCGGCTCTCGGTGCTGACCAGAAGCCACCTTCATGTCTGAGCGCACAGGCAGCAGTTTGCCATGGAGAGCTTGGGGCTGCAGACAGTCACCCTCAGCAACGGGACAACGGCCTACGTCCAGCAAGCTGTCAAAGGTGAGTGTTTCTGAGGACCTCGGGGTCCCTGCCCCTTCCCGCAGCTTCTGGAGAGGAGTGTCCCCTCCCAACACTCTCACCCCGACCCTGCTCTCCCAGCTGCTTGCCAAAATTTGTTCTGCATGAGAACCTCTTGAGGTAATTGATTAAAAAGGGAACTCTAAAATAAAATGCCATCTAGGCAACTAGAAAATCAGACCAGCTCAGCCGTTGGAGCCAAGACCTTTGAAAGGCAGCATCCCTTGCACGTAGTGAATAGTTCACAAATATTCCTGGAATAGATGAGCACAGTGCTGGTTTTGACTTCCTGCTTTTCAAACAGTCCTGTCCAGTGTGTCGGTGCTTTCAAGCAAATTTTCTTTTAAATGTTCACCTGAAGATACATGAGTGATTTTAGAGAGAGAGGAAGGAGAGAGAGGGAAGCATCAATGTGAGAAACATTGATCAGCTGCTGCTTGCGCGCCCTGACCAGACGTCAGATCTGCAGCCCTTTGGTGTGTGGGCAGCACTCCAACCAGCCAAGCCCCCTGGCCAGGGCTCCGGCAAGTGTAAGCACTCAAACTCTCTACTGAACGTCCACCATGTACGAGATACTCTTCTAGGTTCAGAGGGGACACCCAAGAATAGATCTCATGTCGTGGGCCTCACTAAAGTTGCCAGAAATAAAAACACATGGCACACAGTTAAATTTGAATTTCAGATAAACACAGAATAATTTTATAGTATAAGTATGTCCCAAATACTGCATGGGATGGACATGGATAAACTTGGGATTAAGTGCTAAAAACCACTAAAATAATGACATTTAGGTACTAAAACAAAATTCATTGTATATCTGAAATTCAGATTTACCTGAAATTCGGATTCTCCAGGATCTTAAGAGATCAAGGTGAGGGTGGCCTTAGAACAGAAAACTGTTGAAGGGCCGGGTCGTCGGGCCAGGGACGCTCACCTTCACCACGGCCTCCTCTCGCCCGCACCCTCAGGCACGCAGGTGGCAAGCCTGTCCCCTGGACAGCACTGGCAAACGCCGCGCGTTCCTGCTCTGTCTTTGTCTTGTCCGGGCTCTGTGAGCCTTGCCGTCCTCACGACTGCACTGTCATTGCAGCATTGCCCTCCTCATTTCAACACAGCGCTAGAAAGTATTTCGGTTCTCAAGTTTTCGGATAATTTGTTTGTCAGTTTTATTTTAAATTGCTTCTTGCTGATGACAAAGAGACCTTTTAGTCTCATCAGTAAGCTCTTTTCATATGATAGTGGGTGGGGGGTGCCTTCTAGGAAGGTTTCTTATCAAGATCCATGATGTGAAGTCTGGCTGGCTTAGTTTTCTTGAAAATGGAACTTCTCTAGAATACTTTTGAAGCCCCAAACCCTCTGTTTGCAGCCCGTCACGGGTGTTGCCCCGCAGCTGCGGTCTTGGTGGGGTGGAAGAACGTAGGAACTATGTGCCCTGGGCAGTTTACTCCACAGACCCAGTTATTTCCCATGCCTCAGTCTCCTGCTACGGATTAATGGTTGAAAAATAAGTAAAAGGCAAGTGGCCACACCTGGCCTGAGAAAGCCACACTCTTTTCTAATGTCTTCTTGTGTCTGGGTCTGTTTGCCACTCCCACGTCCCCTTTCTACCCTTCTGTCATCCCTCTTCCTGGCTGTTCTCTGCCTCCTCCAAGGCGCTGCAGTGTGTGCTTACACGCATGCACACACACTCACACACCACAGACTCCTCGCCGCAGGGTAGAGCGGGTCTTCCGGGTGCAGAACCCCTCTGTCTCGGAAGGCACCTCTCTCTCTGGTGAGCTCCCCTGAAGCGCCTGTGTGGGCCCTTTCATCTCTGTTAGCAGGCAGCTGTGTCTGGGCCCCTCAACGAGCAGGAAGCCCTAAGACTTTATGAGATTTACCTGAAATTAGGGTAAGCATAAAGCATGTCATTCAGACTCGACACTTCTGAGCGTGGAAGAATGTGCCACGAATAAATGCACCAGAGCCTGACCGGTGTGGCTCCATTGGTTGGGTGTCGTCCCACAAAGCAAAGGATTGCCGGTTCAGTTCCCAGTCATGCCTGGGTTGCCGGCTCAGTCCCTGGTCCAGGCATGTACAAGCAGCTGATGGATGTTTCTCTCACTCGTCCATGTTTCTCTCCCTCTCTTTCTCCCTCCCTGCCCCCTCTCTAAAAGTAAATTTAAAAATATTTTTAAAATAATAAATAAATAAACGTACTGGGCGTTCCAACTGAGGGGAATGCACGGTCACCTCCGCAGTGGGACGCGAGGGCCACGCCGGCCAGCTGTTCTCCCCGCCCCCTCCCCTTCTGGTGCTTGGAAGAAATTGCCAGGTAAATTTTTTCTCAACCAGTATTATACATTTCAAAATATATTTTAAATTAAAATGTAAAGTACATAGGTTAAATGTATATTAGTAAAACATATGTAGTGTGTTCAGTATAGATTCACTTGTAGATCAAGGATTGTATTAGAAATACAGAAGTGTAAATGAAACATTGATAGCTCTACATTTAAAATTGTTTCTCTCATCTCCTTTTTTAAAGATTTTATTTATTTACTTACTTACTTATTTGCAGAGAGGGGAGGGGAGGGAGAAAGAGGAGGAGAGGAACGTCAGTGTGACAGAGACATACGTTGCTCACACACACCCTGACTAGGGGACTGAACCGCAACCCAGGCACGTGCCCTGACTGGGAATCCAGTGGGCGACCTTTTGTTTTATGGGATGACACCCATCCAACTGAGCCACACTGATCAGGGCTCAAATAACTCTTCTTACCATTTCATTTTCTGCCTTTAAGCAATGCCCACTCGGCTAGCAGAAGCTCTGCTGACACTCTCAGAACCCCCAGCACTGGCACCCCTGCCAGGACAGACAGAGTGTTAAAATGCAGGGTGGCCTACCGCTCGCTGGTGGGAGGGAAGAGAGGGCGTGTCTCTCCCCTCCCCTGCTTCTTACCTTTGTTTCCACTCTCCTTCCGCTGGTGTGTAGAACTGTTAATTACTGACCCATGAAGACCCAGTTTGGGAACAAGTCTGGAAATTCCTCTGAGACAGAGACATCGGCCGAGAGCTGGGCTGGAAGTGATTGCCTGCTCCTTTGCCCACATCATAAGAGCTTAACTTCCTAAACCTGAAACTTGTAAGGAGAGGAATGAGCAGAACACTTGTTGTTAACTCTTCAGTGTCCCTGTTTCCCTGCCTCACTTCCTTTCCCCATGCCCCCTCTCATACTCACTGGACACAGAAATCTAGGAGCCTTTTGTTCTGAGAAGGGCTTTCCAGTAAGGCTCTGAAATAAAGGAAAGATAATATCTTAGGAACTGTGGAGTCTTACTGATTTTTATAGTGCTTATTTGGTTGCCATGAGTCAATTTTTCATTGGAAAACTGAAATGAGAATATCAGATCAGCCCTGGCTGGTGTAGCTCAATGGATTGAGCGCAGGACTGTGAACCAAAGGGTTGCCAGTTCGATTCCCAGTCAGGGCACATGCCTGGGTTGTAGGCCAGGTCCCCAGTGCGGGATACTCGGGAGGCAACCACATATTGATGTTTCTCTCTCTCTTTCTCCTTCCTTTCCCCTCTCTCTAAAAATATAAATAAATAAAATCTGTTTTTAAAAGAAGAAAATATTAAATCCGTGAAGGAAACATTACCCACCAGTGGCAGTGGAAGAACACCTTGAAGTCACATTCACGTTGCCTCCTATTACTTCATTTTCCATTCCTTCTAATAGGCAAACTGGGCTTATTGTAAGAAAAGCTAAGGTTTATTGAGAGCTGACCACGTACTGGGCACTGTTCTGAGTGTTTTATGTTCATTAACTCATTTAACTCATACAGCAACCCAATGAAGAAGACACGATTTTCAGTCACTTCAGGAAGAGGAAGCTGACTGTCCACAGGCACACACCTAGTGAGAGGCTGAGGCAGAATTCAAACCCAGGAGGCCCGGGCTGGTTCCAGAGCCCAGTGCCTCTCACCAGTAAGCCGTGCCGCCGTAGCAGAGGGTCTGTGTCCTGGCGCACAGCCACAGTGGGGGTCCAGGGAACATGCTCTGCTTCTGTTAGTTTGAGCTGTATCTGAATTTTGACCCACTGGGGCCTTTCTAGGTTCAGGGTATCCTTTGTTCTCCATTTAGTTCCGTCTCAGAAACTTACTATTAGGTTGTAAATTACATAGGTTAAATGTATATTAGTAAAACATATGTAGTGTTTTCAGTATAGATTCACTTTAAGATCAAGGATTAGATCAGTATTAGAACTGAGGCCCAGGCCTGTGGACACAGGGAGCGAGGTAACCTGGAAAATGTCACCTGTGCTGAGGTACACAGCCATGACACCTGTGTCTCAGGCCACCACTAAAAACAGGCAGGTGTTTTCAGCTCTTTTCTCGGCCGAGCCCACTTCTCTCCATTTTCTCCTCCATAGGAGAGAAGCTGCTTGAAGGGCAAGTGATCCAGCTTGAGGACGGTACCACCGCATACATTCACCAAGTGACAGTGCAAAAAGGTGAGGGCACCCCAAGACACTCCTGCTCCATGGAGGGAGGCCCAGCAGCCCCCGCTGAGGAGCCCCTCCCTGGCACTAGGCTCCAGAGAAAGGCAAGCATTGCTCTCATTACAGAACCTCTTTCCTTTGAGGATGGACAACCCGTGCAGCTGGAAGATGGCAGCATGGCCTACATACATCGCACACCCAAAGGTGGGGCCAGTCATTCCCACCTGCCTTCCCTTGTGGGTGTCACAGGAGCAACGCCTTCTATCCCTAGGAGGCTGGACCTGGGAGGCCAGTAGCGTGGGCCTCGATGGCAGCTTTGGCTTCTGCACAACCACAAAGTTTTAGGACTTTAAGTAGGACCTAAGATGTCACACAAGACCAGGAGCAAAAAACTTACATTTAAGAATAAAGCCTTTAAGGTACTGAAGAATAACAACTTATTCCTTTTACAAGTAGTTTCTTGAGTGACTCCGTGCACGTGCCTGGTGGTGTGCTGGGCGTGGAATAGACAGGAGAGCACAAAGTCCGACACAGCCCCTGCTCCCCTGGAGTCTAGGTGGGGAGCTGGGAGTGAAGCAGGTCCTCACTGATGCACTGATCGTCACGAGCAGGGATCCGGCTCAGGGAGGGTGTCTGGCTCTGAGAGCTGAAGACTGAAGCGGACTTAGCTAGGGAGAGTTCAGTACTGCGCACAGAAGGAACACCATGCATGGGTCCAGAGATAAGAGGAAAGAATGGCACATTCCAGAAACTAGAGTATGGGAGGTAAGGGCAGGACAGGTAAGAAGTGAAATTTAGGCAGGGCCCAAAGCACTTGGGCGTGAATGTCTGGAGAAGGGTTTTGGTCGTTAGCCTCAGACCAGTGAGAAGCAGTCGAATTGTTTAGGCCCTCAGGTCACATGATCACGTGTGTGTCCTGCAAAGGTCCCTCCAGATGCTGTGCTGCCTGGGGGAAAGTAGAGGTGGTGAGGCACCACCAGTTGGGAGGTTCTCGAGGCATCTAGGCCAAGGTGGTGATGATCCCCTTGGGTTCTTGAGGAGCTTGTGAGTCCCAGAGAGTGCTCCATAGCAGACCTCACCCTTTAGGAGAGGCGGTCCCAGAAGGAGGTGACAGGCCATGGAAAACCCGAGGCTAAAACCCTCCTTGGTGTATGTACCTCCCACTACCTGAAGCCAGGGTCCCCCGATCTCTTGCCCGTGTGCAGCGTTTTGGCTAACGGCATGTTTCTGCAGAGGGCTACGACCCCAGCGCCCTGGAAGCCGTCCAGCTGGAGGATGGCTCCACTGCCTACATTCACCACCCCACGGCTGTGCCCTCCAACAGCACCATCCTCGCTGTGCAGACGGAGGTGGGCTTGGAGGACCTGGCTGCGGAGGATGATGAGGGCTTCAGCACAGACACGGTGGTGGCCCTGGAGCAGTATGCCAGCAAGGTAAGCTCACAGAGCCTGACACTACTGTCAGCTCTCCTGGCCCTGCCAGAACTGCCACATCTTTAGAGGACAAGGCTTTCCCATGCTTGGGCGTGGCCTGGGCTACTCTTTTTGCCCCTGTACCCCAGCTCCCCAACTGGCCTTTCACATCCTCATCCAGGCGTGCGTCCCAGCCTGGCCAGGGC
The DNA here is from genome assembly GCA_004024845.1 of Tonatia bakeri. Classification (NCBI taxonomy): domain Eukaryota; kingdom Metazoa; phylum Chordata; class Mammalia; order Chiroptera; family Phyllostomidae; genus Tonatia; species Tonatia bakeri. The sequence goes on along the minus strand of PVIA01010267.1, from coordinate 34,856 downwards.
TGCCAGCAGCTGTTTGCACTAACCCTTGTTTATACTGCCTCTGCAGAGGGAAGGCAGCTGTGAGAAGCAGTGACATCCGTCCAGTGGGAGTTTGGGGATTCAGCCCTAGCTTCACTTTGGCTGTTGTAATAATCCTCTGTGCTGCCTGGAAGGCCCTACCAGTGACTTTTATTAGTTTTCCAGTCAACTGAGGTCAGATGTTCTTGTATTTATTTCTTCTCTGTGACTCATTTAGTTGTTTGGGGAAATAACCTCAGTAGGCAGTGACAAGGGCAGATGCAACAGAGCAGCTGGGATTCTTGGAACATGAGGCCTGCACAGTAGCTCAGCCTCAAAAGAAAAGGGTGCTAGCTCTTCAAATGTCAGTCAGTCCAAGCTGCCTCTGCTGGAGCCAAGGTCCTCTGCACAGGGGGAGCGTCGCAGAGATCTGCGAGCTTTCCAAACCAGAGCGTTCCCTCCCTGGGGGTGAACTACAAAGCCTCGGAGCAGGGGCTTTGTGCAGGGGCTTCCTGGAGTACCAGCTTTACCCAAAGATGCGGTTGTTTTTTTTTTTTAATAATAAAACTAGTGAGGCTGTATCATAGAGGAGAAGAGGACATCCTTACGTCTTTTCAAAGTGAGGCACAAACCTTTACAGCAGGCCACTTTGAGCTATGCCCACTCATACCCTTTTCCCTGAGGTGTGTTTTAGAAGCCAAATTTGAGACCTGATGCTTTTGGAAAGACAACTGGGCTTCAGCTCATGAACCCTGGGGTCTGCACCGGCTCTGCCCCTACCCAGTCTGACCATGGGTGTTCATGCCCCTCCCTGGCCCCAGCTCCTTCCTCTCTGACGCAGTGAGATGGGACCCAATAATCTCAGAGGTCACTCCCATCCTGGAACTTACTTGATTCCCTCAGTCACCCCCGAGAGCTAGTGAGGTGGGAGTGCAATTTGAATGCCCGAGTGGGTTAGCTCGCTGAGCAAGCCTGGCCACTTGGGACTCTCCCCCGCCAACCACCAGCTTCCTAAGTGTCCGTGAAACTGTGTCAGCTGTTTGACCCCCTGGCCTGGAGGAGATGACTAGATAGAACTTGCCATAAATTTGGCCTCACCCTTTGGCCCCCTGTCCACCATGACTTCCGGAGCTCTGTTTCAGGAGCTCCTGGGAAGACCAAAGTGTCCCAGAAACAAAGGCTGGGGACAATCCCAGCAGGACCCTCCCCAGGAAAGCAGAAGAACAGTAACAGCCCCTGACCAGAGGCTGCTGTGAATGGGTGGCTCTGGCAGTCTTCCCAGCAGAGATGAAAGGGATGACTTGTCTGTTAGCTGGGCACAGTGGTTGGAACTGCTGCTACTGCTGGGGACATGCAGGGATGTGCAGGCCCCTGTCCTGGGGCTTCTATGGTTTGCTGGTTGTGGCCCTCAGTCTGGTGAACCTAGGTGAGCTTATGCCCACAGCAAGCCCCTTGTTAGTGCCCCTCTGAGCACAGGCTTCCCCCAGGGAGGCCGGGGCTCCTCCCATCAGAGGCGAGAGGTTTCCAGAGTTGCGGCCTCCTACGTGTGTGTGGTCAGAAGGGCGGTTTTTGGCTCCCAGCCCAGCTTGGGCCTGGCCATCCAGACCGCCCCTCCCCACCTTACCTGGCTTTCTAGGGTGTCCTTTTTTCCTAGCTGTCACAGCCCCATGTCACTCATCCTCCCTCTATCTGTCCAAGATGTGTGGAGACTCCACACGCCAGCCTTTTTCTTCCACAGTGTTCCCCCGTCTGTTTCCTCTCTGTCTTTCTCCCTGGCAGTTTAACCCTGTGTATTGGGTCCTAAGCTGCCACAGATGGGCCCTATGTCCCACCTCTTCTCTCCCTTCATAGAGGTGAATACATATAGGGACCCCAAGATTTTTCCTTAGGTTCTGCACGACAGCCAGGCTTCCCATAACGGCAAAGGGCAGCAGGTTGGGGACAGAGCATTCCGCTGTGGCTACAAGGGCTGTGGGCGTCTGTACACTACCGCTCATCACTTAAAGGTAAGATTGCCACAGACAGCTTTCGGCGTTTCCATCTTCCCCGCCATCCTGTAATTCTACCTGCCTACTTTGACTGGGGGTCCCTGCCCTCAAGGTGCTCATTGCCTACTGGAGGAAGAAAGATACACATGGGGGCTGTGATATGTGGGAAGTACAGGAAAAAAGGGAACCAGGGAAGGCTCCCTGGAGGAGGTGACCTTTCACCTGAAAAGGAGGCAGAATAAAGGACGTGACCAATACTGATATTCTGGGCCTGAGAAAGAAGCGAAGAGCCCCATCGTACCCTTATCTGTCTAAATGAGTCATTGCTCGTCCTCGCAGGTACATGAAAGAGCTCATACAGGTGACCGTCCATACAGGTGTGACTTCCCCAGCTGTGGAAAGGCCTTTGCCACAGGTAAGCTATCTGGATGGAAACGAAAGGTGAGCTGCTTCTAGTTGAGGGCAGAGGGTTCTAGATTAGCTTTGGGAACTCCCTCGAGGGAAGCCAACACCAGGCTGCCTTCCTGCAGAAACTGCGCTCAGGGCCCTCTCTCTGGATGAAGCCCTGTCATCGAAGCAAGTGGCAGCATGGCCCAGGCCGGCAGAAGGAGGCTGGGGGATCGGTTGGCAGAGAGCCCCCTGCCCTTTGTGTCAGCTCGGACTCTGACCAGCCTGTGGGTGCTGGGTTAGCGATTGCTAAGTCTCCAGGCTTTATTTTCCCGTCAGCTGAGGATCTTCAGCTCTGGTTCTCTAGGCACCCTGGGTTCCCTCTCGCTTGCGTTCTGGGGTGGCATCAGCTGCCCCTGGAAAGGGAAGGAGGGCAGAGTTTGCTTCTCCAGTCCTCATCTGCCAGGCAGGGTTGGAATAGAGGCAGACGCAAGCTTCTTGTGCCGAAGGAGGTCTGGAGCCTCACAGGGCATACTTTACAGTGGAGAGCCCTGAACTGCGGACAGCAGATGATGGAGGGTGGGGCCCCGCTGATTGTTCTTCTCACCCCTCACTCCCACGTGGCCGACAGGATATGGGCTGAAGAGCCACGTGCGCACCCACACTGGTGAGAAGCCATACAAGTGCCCAGAGGAGCTGTGCAGCAAGGCCTTCAAGACCTCAGGAGACCTGCAGAAACACGTCCGGACCCACACTGGTAGGCTGGGCCCGCCCTCCCTGCCCCGCTCAGTCTTAGATCTAGAGCCTGGTGCTACCCCTGCTTCTTGCTCCAGTAGGACGCCCCCTTCCTGCACAACACCCAACCTTCACATCCCACCTCCACAGGTGAACGCCCGTTCCGGTGCCCGTTCGAGGGCTGTGGCCGCTCCTTCACCACATCTAATATCCGCAAGGTACATGTGCGCACCCATACGGGCGAGCGGCCCTACACCTGCCCCGAACCCCACTGTGGCCGCGGCTTCACCAGTGCCACCAACTACAAGAATCACGTGCGCATCCACACAGGTGGGCCAGCTGGCATGTGAGGACCACCCCCTCTGAGGTCCTAGCTCCCTCTACTGTACGCTTCTGACCTGAGACACATTCTTGACACCCAGCCCCGAGCCCTTCTTTGCTGGCCAGTCCAGGCTGGTCTGTGGGCGGGGTGAGGGGGTTCTGTGGTTTCAGCCATATCCTCGGAACCACTGCTTCACTCGTACTGTGCAATCTGACAGGTACTGCCTGCCCTCCCAGCTACCTGCCAGTGTCTCCACTCACTCTGAATTCTCTCTCTCCAGCTGAGCACCCAGTAAAAGGCCAGGGTCAGGCATGATGGGGGAAAAAGCAGAGGGAAATGTCCCCTCCAACTCCTCACCTCATTCCCTGTCCACATGACTCCTGTGTATCCTCATTCTCCCCAGCGTACGTTCCTCATCCAGCCTTCTGTCCCCTCACTCTGCCATCACACCTGACACAACAGTTATACCTCTTCATCCTCCCTCTTCTGATGGTGGCCTTCAACCTTACAAGCCCCCAGTGCTCCCTCCAGCCCCTCCGTTAGCCCCAACTTTGTCCCATTGCCTCATTTTCTCTCCACCTGCCTCCGGGCTCAGTGGCCCCACACTTGTGTCCCTCTGTGTTCCACTGGCCATCTTTCCTAGGTCTTAGACCCTCTCGCTCCCTCTGCCTCTCCCTTCACCAACCCTGCCCCCAGCCTTGCCCCGTTAGTCTCCCCCTTGCCAGCCCCAGTTCCCACCCCTCACAGCCCAGTGTCCCCAGGGGAGAAGCCATACGTTTGCACGGTACCAGGCTGCGGGAAGCGCTTCACCGAGTACTCGAGCCTGTATAAGCACCACGTGGTGCACACACACTGCAAGCCCTACACCTGCAGCACCTGCGGCAAGACCTACCGGCAGACCTCCACCCTGGCCATGCATAAGCGCGGTGCCCACGGCGAGCTGGGGGCCACGGAGGAGAGCGAGCAGGCCCTTTATGAGCAGCAGCAGCTCAAGGGTGAGGGGCGTGGGCAGGAGGTGAGAGTGGGGACGAGTCAGGCCTCTCCATGGCTATCCAGAGGCAGGTGTCAGCCTGGGCCCTCCTCTCCCAGCCGCCTCTGCAGCCGAGGAAAGCCCACCACCCAAACGACCTCGCATTGCTTACCTTTCGGAGGTGAAAGAAGAGGGTGATGACATCCCAGCCCAAGTGGCCATGGTGACTGAGGAAGATGGGGCTCCCCAGGTGGCTTTGATCACTCAGGATGGTGCCCAGCAGGTACAGGCTCTAGGGGTAGGGATGGGGTGGGCCGCTGTGGCTGGTGCCCTCTCCCACTCTCTCTGGGGAACCCTGAAGGCCTGACAGTCCCATCTCTCCCCAGTTTCTTTTTAGCCTTATGGGTGTCAGTGAGCTGAGGCTGAGGGTACCAATCTTGTAACATAACCCATCCTCCTCCTCATGCTTCTAGAAAGTCTCTGGGACTTCTGGAGCACAGTTAGTGGTTCCCTCTCTACTTGGAAGCTGATAGGTCCTGAACATTTGAGTGAGACACTCGGATGTCCTTCTCAAGAGAGGCGTGGTGGTGTAGATAAGAGAGCGTGGTGTGGGGTCTGGGAGCCTTGGGTTTCTGGCCAGCAGTATAACCTGACCATTGTTAGCACCCTCACTGTCAAGGGCACTGCGCCTTTTGGAGTTGGCATGAGGATGAAATTAGGAGGAGACCCCGAACTACGTGGAACAGAGGGCCCTATGGCGAAGTGGTGGTAAATAGAAGTGATAAGCAGAATTCTTCAGTGTAGCCTCCCATACAACCTGGGCCCTGTGGGACTTGCTTGTCCCTGACTTCCTCCATCCCTGTGACGCAGTGTCTGGGAGAGCAGGGCCCGTCCTCCTAGGGGCTTTCAGACAACCCGCCGCTGCACTCCCAGCTCATCTCCTTCCTTCCTGTCGGCAGGTCAGCCTGTCCCCGGTAGACCTGCAGGCCCTGGGAAGTGCCATCAGCATGGTGACCCAGCACGGCAGCACCACCCTCACCATCCCCAGTCATGACGATGACCTTGCCACATCTGGCACACACACAGTCACCATGGTCAGCGCCGATGGCACCCAGACACAGCCCGTATGACCAGGCAGTTTGCTTGGGGTTTCTTGTTCTCTTATTCTTCCTTTCCATTGGGTGGACATAAAAGTGCAGGCTAACCCAGTCAAGCTTTCTTACGAGGACCAAGATTTCCCTACAAAAAAGGGCTTCCCTCAGTTCCTCTGGGCCACCAGCCACTTCCCAGTTGAAAGGCATTTCACCAAGAGTCAAGAGACAGTTTCGAAATCTCAATCTACCCCTTATTTGTTTTGCTACCACTGACAAGTCACTTGTATGGATTTCAGTCCATTTTCAAAGGAGAGAATTAAATTATCTCTGGGGCCTTTTACACCTCTGTCCTATGATTCAAAATTCCTAAATTAAATTGGCTGTAAGAAAAAAACATATCACTCAGCTGTGAGCCCTAAGTCCTGCAAGCCTTAAGCCCATTAACCTGATCCATAATGGTTTTATCTATTCTTTTCTGGCATTTCCAGCCATCTTGCTTGGAGGGATTTTGCTTGGATTGGGGGAGGGAGAGAATGTAGGTGAGTGGAGATCCTCATTCACCTCTATTTCAGGTCACAATCATTACCTCTGGGGCTGTGATGGCTGATGACGCAAGTGTAGCATCTCTTCATCATCAACAGGTGGCGCTGTTGGCTACAGCCAACGGAACACACATTGCTGTGCAGGTGGGTATAGGTCTAGGAGGATCCCACACGGCTGGAGGAAGGACCCGGGAAGGGCATTTGGCTCAAAAAGAGCTCACTTCAGAGAACAAATCCATTTCTTCCTAAATCCACATACCTGTCTCAGGCTCTTTGTTGACTGAAGCAGAGTGGCGACGCTCCTTCCAGCCTTCAGAATAATGTCAGTGGCAGTCTACCTGGTGGACTAAGCCCTTCGTCTCTTCATACCTCTGTCTCTCTATCAGGAAAATAAGGAGGCTGAAGTAGATGATTACTAAGGTCCTTTCCAACCAGTCATTCCCTTCTGTGAGCAAGCCCGTCTCTCTGCCCTTGGGCCATTCTGTGGCTCCCTGGCCATACCCAGCTTACTAGGACTCTTTATCAGTGACTTGCTGTTTATCGGGGCCCTACTAAGTACTGTGTGTGGCACTGGGTGAATGGAGTGGATTCAGAAAAGTGGGTCACATGCCACTATACCTAGAATCTAGGAGAGGAGTCTCACTCTCTCCTTTTCTCCATTCTCTTCCTCACAGCTGGAGGAGCAGCAGACCTTAGAGGAGGCCATCAGTGTGGCCACTGCTGCCATTCAACAAGGGGCTGTGACTTTGGAGACCACAGGGTCAGAGAGTGGCTGCTGAGCCCTAGAGGGCTGGGTCCTGTTCGTGTTGGGAGAGGTGCCGTGCTGCACAGCCATCTGGCCTCCAAGGGCTCAGGCTGTGACTGACGCATGGAAGGTCGCCACGTAGATCTCCAGCGCAAGGAGGCAGCAGGAAGATGGCCTAACCAAAGCGGGTCGGGGCCCTGCCCAAGAGGAGGGCTAGACAGCTGGAATCGGGGGAGCTGACTCCTCAGCTCCTCAGAAGCCAAGGAGGACAAGCTTGATCACCAGGCTGCACTGGGGAATCCTCCCTTCAAAATCAGCTGGGCACCCACTTTCCCCCCTCCAGAGAATCCCCTTCCTGTCCTGAGCCCATTCTCCTTCTCAGGTGGCAATTGGGGCTGCTGTGGGGATTGGTCATCTTCTCCAACTGGTCACTGTCCACCAGGGGAGAGGGCAGATAGGTCTTCAGCTCAGTAGGGGCAGCACAGTCCCAGCCCTGCCCCTTTCAGCAATTACTATCTCCCCAGAGGCCAGCGGAGATGCCTGGCCACTTGGCGGCGGGGGACTTCCTGCCACTGCAGTCAGAAGTGCTCAGGGGCCTGTGGCTGGAGAAAAGGTGCCCAGCCCTCCCCCCACACCCCCAACCGCCCTTCAGCCTCTCTGTGGTAGAGAGGCAAGAAACAGCCTTGTACATACTGGGGATTGGGGTTAATTTTTTTAAATTGCATTTTGATAATTTTTTTCCTGCTCTGAGCAGTGATGGCAAACGGGTGAATGAGTATTTAATAAAAGTTTCAAGTTTCCATCTGGGTCCATCCCTTTCTCCTCTCAGCCTTTGGCCCTGGTGGCGGGGTTGCTCAGGTCAGGCTCACAGCTCCATCCTTGGCACCGACCCTACTGATCCCTGGAGCTGGGCTGGAGAGGCCACCCTACCGGGGTGCAGGTGGGAGGGCGCCCGTGTGTAAGATAAGACCTGAGGGCCTGCCAGTGGCTTCCTGCCCACCACTAAGCAGGTGGACCTCAGGGTGGCTACGTGGGACCAGTGTGACCACTGCTTCCAGGCTGGCTGGGTCTCAGGATGGTTAGGCTGGAGGATTTCTGTTTTTTCCAACTTACCTTGTGTTACATCATCAGAGCCCCTCCAGATCCAGTCAGCTACTCCACGTGGGCAAAACCCTGTGTTGGAGTGGGGCAAGGGGTGTCTTTGTTCAGGTTACTGAGGGTCTGGTGCTGAAGTCCTGGATCTGGGGATACCCCCCCTAGGGGTCCAGGACCATGCTGTGGCATTCCAAAGCCACTGTTGGATCCCACTGAAAACTGGTAGGATCAGACCTGTCCCGATGGGAAAGAAGAAATGCAGGAGAAGGGAAAGAATCTTCAGGTTTAACCCCTTCTGCCTGGAAACATTGCAGGGATTAAAGGTGCCCCAAGCTCCTTCCTGCCACCGGGGAAAGGAACCCTCTTCCCCCAGGCCAGGTGTCCTCCTCTCCTAGGATGCCTAGCAGGCTCCCAGGACACGGCTCCCTAGAAAGCTCTACTCTTGCCACCTGCTCCTTGGGAGCAGAGGGTACTGGAGCATGTCCCTGGGAGGGGTTGTCTCAATTGCCTAAGCAGGCACCTTCAACATCCATGACCCTGTTCCTGGTGGGAGTGCGTCCCAGCCGTGATGGCACTGGATCTGGAAAAGGGAAGCCCTGCTGTGGAGAGCCGAGTCCCCAGCCCCCAGCTGCCCCACCACAAGGCTCGTCCCTGTGTGCCTGAGAAACAGGCTCTGGGTCTTCAGGTCCAGTGGGCCCGGAGTGGGCAATGCTCTTGAGTGTCTTTTAGAGCCAAAGCCCAGAGGAGGGGGAGGCAGCAAACCACGTGTGGAGTCCGCCTGACCTGGAGAGGTGCCCTGGCCCAGTTCCTCCTCCAGCTTTGTGTTGTTGCCTTTGTTTCCTTCTGCCTGGGAGGCGCCCCACCACCACAGCGCTGTTAGACGGCTCTACAAGAAATGCTTTGTCCGGGGCCTACTCTGTGCTTTACATCCACTCTCAGACCTTCCTATAACTCGGTGAGGTGGGTTTTCTTCCTGCCTCACCAATGAGGAAACCGCTCAAGGAGGTCAAGTAACTTATCTAAAACCCAGTAAGTGTGGAATGGGGACAGGACACCCCCAACAAACCTCATTTGACTCCAGAGTCAGGATGGGCTGACTTGTTCTCTCAGCACGCTGCCTCCGGCAGCCCAGGAGGCCAAGCTGAACACGACTGGGGCTCCAGCTCTCTGGGGCTCGGTCCTCAGCGGCCTTGCCAGAAGGGGGCCGCTGAGCGCCGCGAGAGCAGCCGGCTGGTTACCGCCAGCACAGGCAGCCTGCGAGCAGGCAGGTGGAGCTCTCGCTCTGTGCCTGGGCTCCTCTGTGGTCTGTGCAGCCGTTTGCATTTCCTGAAACCGGATCTTGGTGTCAGAGCCACCCCCAGGCCGGGCGGGTGCCTCAGCCATGGCCCTGCGCAAGGAGCTGCTTAAGTCCATCTGGTACGCTTTCACCGCGCTGGACGTGGAGAAGAGCGGCAAGGTCTCGAAGTCCCAGCTCAAGGTGAGGGGCACGCGGGGCCCAGGGGAGGCTGGCAGACACACCTCAGCGGTCTCTGTTGCCTGAGCCGGACATGAACACTGCTCCTCTCCGGGCACCCTGCCATCCAGAGGCCCCGGCCTGGAGTGGGGGCCAGTGCTGGGCAACTGGAGGCCTGGCGAAGGCTGCTGCCTACTGTCTAAGGACCAGGGGGCACGTGCGGAGCCATTGCCCAGAGCCCAGCCCCTCAACTGTCGGGGTGTGTCGGCGGCATGGGGTTCTGAGGGCCGAGGGCCAGGTGACGTCCCAGACTCCATGTGATGAGCACACATCACAGAGTCAAGCTTGGGCACGTACCCTAGTCCTTCCTGCCGTTTCCTCTTGGCTTTGAAAAGAGACAGTTAGCTAGTACTTGTCAGTCACTTCCTCCTGGAGCTCAGAGAGAGGTTCAGAGAGCCTGTCCTAGTCCAAACCAGGCCGGCTCAGTCACCCTTGGTAGAAAAGCTCCTCTGAGCCTGCCTCCCAGATGGGGCAGAGATGGGAAGGGGCGAGAACTAAAGACCCCGTTACACTGCTGCTGGGCTCCTCCTTCCGCTTCGCCCACACACAACGTTAGGAGGTTGTCTTAGGCCTCGAGACCTCAGGTTGGGAGGAGTGGACTCTGAGCCCAGGAAGGGCGCATCGGTGATTGCCCTAGACAGTTCCCGGGCAAGTGTCTGGGCAAGGCTGGAAAGTGTCTTTCCTTCCTTCCTCCAGTCCTGGGTTAGTGCTGTCTTCTCCTTCCTAGTTAGTAGGGAAGAAGCAAGACCCTTAACCAGTGATTTTCAGCCCGTGTGCTGCAAGAGGCACACTGGTGTGCTGCAAGAATTTTTAAAACATGCAATACCTGACTGTTCAGTCAGGGCACTGACCTCTTTCCCCTTCGCTTGTCAAGTGAAAAAAAAAAAGACAATGGCCAACACTACGATAACTGTTCTGTGTGAATGATCAAAATTATACTATGTCTTTGTTGTGCCACAGAGTTTTAGTTATTAGTTGATGAGTGCCCTGAGATAAAGAAGGCTGAAACCGCTGCCCTAAGCTGTCAGAGCTAGGGAGCAGTGGGGACAGAGTAGGGCAGCCCTCAGCGCTCTGGGATCTGCCTTAGGGGTCATCCGTTCTCTTCACAAGTATGTACTGACCACCAGCGATGTGCCTGGCATGAGGCCAAGGCCCTAGATTTCTGGTGTCTCCCTGGGCACACCAAAATAGGGGTGCAGTCTCAAGGAAACCCCCATTCTTAATGACCAAGGTAGGAGGTACCTGGAAACCTGAGAGAGATGGCTAGAACTGGATAGGTGTTAGTGCCACCCTATTCCAACGGCCCACCTTGCTGAACGTGGAGACACTGTAATTGGGTGTCCCAAACCGGTCCTCTCCAATAATCTATCCCTTAGCCAGACTTGTGAGCATCCAATAAATGACTCTTGGCTCCCCCAGGAAGGAGGGTCTACTACCGCCTTTGATCATCTGGGAGAATGTCCTACAGGCAGGTCCTTCCCTATATTCTGCTTAAATTCTTTTATTGCAGATCATGTCATCTAGTGGGTTCTCAGTTTAGACAGAAGATCACCCCAAATCCATCTCTGCTTGAGCCTGCCTTGGCCTCTAACTGGCTCAGTGCCTGCTCCCCACCCCCACAGGTTGAGTATTTGCAGGGGGGAGCCCATGGGGAGCTTGCGTATTTGAACCGTTCGCTGTCTGTACCATGTCACAGCTCACATTGAGCCCCCTGCCAGCAGCCTCCTTGGTCACAAAAGATCAATGGTAGATTTCTCTCTCCGCTCTACGGAAAACTGTTCCACTCCGGGAATCTGAGCTCGCTGAGAGTGTCGGGCAGGTGGTGGGTGGGGCAGAACTGTAGGGTCCTATCATTGGAAGTGAACACTGGAATGGGAGGAAGTAGTGATCTAGTTGGGGGTGGTGACGCCGGGGAGGCAAAGAAGCAATAGAGAAGTGGTCAGAAGGCGGGGAAGAAGCAGATAAGAGATGTATACCAGCAGGGCCACCTTCTCACTAAAACTGTCCCTGCTCTTGGAGTCCTTGGCTGGGACCAAGCAGGAGAACGGCACCAGCCAGAGCAAGCGATATCTGTCTGTGACGGTCACTGCTTCTGCCGCCATGTGTTGGTAGAGGGGCTGCTTCTGTCTGCCCTGGGCAGAGCCTTGATGAGGCCGGAGGAAGGAGGAAGAATAGCAAGTCCTCTGAGAAATAGCCCCAGGAGTCAGGAATGTTTTCTCTGAGAAGAGGTGTCGGGGAGAGATCAGAGGGGAGGAGAAGAGATTGAGTGTTCGTTCATCTTTCTGCTGTCATCGCTTGTTCCTTCAATGGGTTCTCTATATCTGCGTCTACTTCTGAAGGCTGGAAACGACTGAACCATGGGCATGGCACCAGCCCCAGTCCCTGCACTTGAGCTTTTAGGGAACCCCTGACCCCCGAAGGATAACCACTTCCTACATGCCTCCAGAGAAAACAGTGAATAAATGAAGCCCCTTTAAGGTCAATGGCTGCCAACCCACAGGTCAGAGACCAGCTGGGTGGGTGGGGGAGCCTGTGGGATTGCTCTCTGAGGGAGGCTGAAGGGCGCTTGTGAAAAGTGCAGGCACCTGGACACCACCCTTGGAAACTCTGAGTCAGTAGATCTGGGTGGGCCCCAGCACATTTCAGTTTCACTGGCTCCCCAGGTGATGCTGATGCTCAGCCAGAGCCCATGCGCACAGAGATTGCGAGCAGGGCTTTAGAGTCCTTCCTTCGGTGAGACGCCTTGGCTCTCTGACCCTGGCTGTCCTCATCTGTAAAGTGAGGATAATGACAGTCCCTACCTCCGGGGCCGAGGACTGACTTGCTCATGTTGGTCTCCATCCCAGCCGTTTCCTTTCCCACCTGACCCTCTGCTGGTCACACCCACTCCCCACCCCAGCCCCCACCACGCCCAGGCACCGGAAGCCTGGCAGTCTGAGGTCTGGTAAGCTCTATTAGGGAGAGGCCCTGAGCCCTAAGTGTGTGGAGCCTTTAATTCCTCCTCGTGCTGATACCAGACAGCTCACAGGGATCGGATCCTCTGCCCTGGGCCCCTCAGATTCCACTGACAAAAGGTATCGGTGAGGCCCCGGCCAGCAGGGCTCAGCTGGTTGGTGCATCATCCCATAACCAAAAGGTTGCGGGTTCCATTCCCAGACAGGGCACACACCTAGGTTTTGGGTTCTACCCCCAGTCCAGGTGCAAACATACGGTAGGCAACTAGTCGCTGTTTATCTCTCCCTTCCTTCCTCTCTCTCTAAAGAAATGAAAAAGAAAAATGTCCTCAGGTGAGGGTTTTAAAAGAAAAACATACAGATGAGGGAGGCAGGTCTTAGAGGACAGTGTGGGCAAATAAACCAGGGAGAAAAATAGCTCAAATAATGTGTGCCGCTGTGTGGCAGGTTCTGTCCTGGAGTGGGAGGGGCTTGTGTGTTACGTCATTGAACCCCTCTAAGTGTCAGAGAGATGAAGACAGGCCCAGTGGGGTCAGCTTACCCAGAGAGATTCAGTCCATGTCTGTCTGCCTTCTGCATTTTTCCTGCTTCTCCTTCTGAAGCATTTAAGTTCATTTGACAGCTGCGTTGTGTCCATTGCATGCCAAACCCCGTGAAGCAGCAGTGAATGAGAGACAAAAACCCTCCTGCCCCCTGTGGCGCTCACACCACAGTCTGAGAACACATGCGATAAACAAAAGGAGTGAAAAGGTGTCATGTGACAGGAGACGATCGATGACATGGAGGAAATAAAGCAGAAATGGGGATCGGAGTGTGGGAGTCAGAGCGGATGGGGTCATAGATTCAAATAAGGTGATCAGAAAAGTCCCCCCTGAGAAGCTGGCATTCAAGGAAAGCCTGGAAGGAGGAGAGGGTGTGAGCCACGCCCTGACCTGGGAGAAGAAAGTTCCAGCCTGACGGAAGAGCAGATGCAAAGGCCCTGAGGCAAGAGTGCCCAGCTTGTCAACTGTCCAGGGGGCCAGAGTGGCTGGAGAGAAGTGACCTAGAGCGATAAGGTCAGGGAAGGTGCAGCAGGCCAGGTCATGCGGTTCCTGAGGCCTCTGGAAGGAGTCTTACTCTGAAAGGGATGGGAAACCAATGGAGCATTTAAGTTAGACTTGAGCATCAGTCAAAAACGTTCAGCATACGGGGACTTTGTACTGAGCTTGAGTCGGGGCTGAGAGTAGAGTCCTCGCTACCCTCAGGGAGCACAGAACACGCAGCGACGCCCACACACACGGGGAACAGCAAAGAATGTCACTACAAAGCAGCTGCATTCCAGGTGTATTAGTAATAGTGGTTAATGGCACCCTTCGTTTTTGTCTGCAGTTTAAAATTTTTGTCATAAAAACGATATATGCTCCTGCTTAAAAAATAAGAGTGCAGAATATAATTTATTAAAAGATGAAATTTATTATAAAAGTAAAACTTGTTAGTAGTTAATAAAATTCAGAGACAAATGTAATGGTGAAGGTGGAAGTCCCTCCCCTCCTCAGGAGGGGTGGCAAGGGGACAGCTGTTGACAGTGTGCTGAGTCTTCTAGATTTTTTCTCCATACAAATAAACATACTAGGTTGGACAGTATGCAGTTGCTGACATCTGACTGCTGCGACACACTGAAATAGCAGTGTGTGCGGTTCGGCCCGACCTTTGCACACCCATTCACTTCACATTCTGCCCTGCAGCCTGCTGTGTTCGCCTGTCAGTGCCTTACGCGTAGCTTTCCATGTGTTCATACAAATATAACAATAAAAGTAGCTCACAACTTCTGTTAAGCAGTGCACTCTGCACCCCCCAGGTGCTGTGCTAAGCCCTTCGTTCTAAAAATCCCCGTGGAGCAGGCCCTTATTATCCTCACAGAGAAGTTCAATTACTTGCCCACAAGCACACAGGTAGCAGAAGGGAACTCTTTGCAACCACACACGGGTCGACCACAGGTCATACCTGGCCCCTGCCGAAGGAGCCTCAGGCTGTCTCCTACTCTCCACATCGCAAACAACGCTGAGCGAACACTCCTGAACGTGTGGTGGGGTTCCCTTGAGCACGTGTGGGTGGGATGACCGGGAATGCTGGGCTCATGCTCATTGCTCAGTCTGATAGGTTTTTGCTCCCCGGAAAGGCTATAGATTCACACCTCACCAGCAGGGCACCCAAGTCTCCTTTTCTCCACAACCTCCTTAGGACTTCATAGTACCAGTCTCTTCCATCTACATCAATTCCTTAGGTAAAAAGTCACGCTTTCGATACAGCAAGGGAACCAACACTTGTTTCGTGCAGACCTAAGTCTGGCACTCCGTCAGTACAGCCCCTCCGCATGGCGGGCGTTATCCCATTTTATTGACAACAAGAGGATGAAGGAGTTTATCCAAGGCCCCACAACCGGAAGTCCCTAGTCTTCCGTTCCCCACTCCTGGAGTGTAGCACTTCTCACCCAGGTGCTCTGCGGCTTGAAAGAAGATAGGGACAGGGGCAATTTGAAAAGAGGCCAGGAGGCTCCAGGTGGAAATATGTAAAACCCTTAGAGTAACACTTGTCACTTCAGAAGTGGGTATTTCTCTTGTGTTAGTCACCCTGGAGTGTAGGTGGCATTGAGCCAGTGGCGCCTCTCAGAGTGGGGATTGGTGTCCTACGATCACAGATATGTTCGGTCTTTTCTGGATACAAATGACAGGAACCTAACTCAAAATAACTAAAGGGAGCTGTTTTTTATTGGCTCACATAACCAAAGCTCTAAGCATAGCATTGACTTGGGGCATGGCTAGATCCAGGTTCTCAACTGATGGCTTTCTTTACCCCTTTTTATTTTTAAAGATTTTATTTATTTGTTTGTTTGTTTGTTTGTTTCCAGAGAGAGGGGCAGGGAGGGAGAAAGATAGGGAAACGGTGATCAGTAGCCTTTCTCACGCCTCCAACTGGGGACCTGGCCTGCAGCCCGGGCATGCGCCCTGACTGGGAATCCAACCAGCAGCCTTTCGGTCTGCAGGTCGTGCTCAATCCTCCGAGCTGCTCCAGCTGGGGCTGATGACCCTCTTTACCCCTTGACTCCTGTTTTCCCCGATGGCCTTATTTTTAAGCAGGCACTTCCTACACAGGAACGAAGATGTCAGATGTATCTATCTTCCAACAACTCAGCAATTCCACAGGGAGTTTACCTGTTCTTCACTTGAGGAAGCAAAAATCCTAGGGCTGATTCTCATTGGCCCAGATTTGATCGTGTGCTCTTCCTTGAATGAGTCACTCACTTTTTTATCCTCACCTAAGGATATGCTTAGTGATTATACAGAGGGGAGAGAGAGAGACATCAATCAGTTGCTTCTCACACTCACCCAGACCAGGGACCAAACCTACAACCCAGGCATGTGCCCTGACCAGGAATCAAACCCGTGACCTTTAGTTTCACAGCTTGATGCTCCAACCAACTGAGTCACTGGCCAGGGCCTGATCACTCTGACTGACGTGCCCACCCTTGGAGACAGGTGCAAATGTTCGGTATCACAGATATTGAGAGTGGGGGAGAAGGACTTCTCAAAGGGAAATCAAGACTCTATTACCAAAATAAGGGAGAGGGAGCAGAGTTCATGAGGAAGAAATGTCAGCCATCCTCTAGAACAAGAGAAGGCAGAACCAAAGATTGCCTAAGAGAGAATTGAAGGAGTGTGGGAAAGAGGGCTGGGTGGGGATTAGGGATGGCTGCCCAGAGGGAAGTTACAGAAAAGAACACTGCTGCTCTGCTGGGCCCCCCGACACCCCACTTTGTCAGGCCCAGGAGAACACTGGGGAGAAGTCTCGGTCCTTTCTCCTCCCTTCTCTTACGAAGAGAATAAAGATAATAAAGAAACGAACACTTGGCACGCATGCCATCTCTAGATGTTGCCGGCTCCTGCCTCGGAGAAACTGACCCCAAGATTAACTGCTGGTGGTGGAATCAGCCGTGAAATGCAGCATTTACTGACTGCCTTTGGTGTGCGGAAGAGAACCGAGGTGGTGCGGGGCATCAAGACGAACAGAGAGCTTGTTCCAGAGACCAGGGTCCTCTTGGGAAAGGGGCTCCTGCTCAGTCCTCCAAGAGGGCGGGCGGCAGCCTTCAGGGCCTGGCTTCTCTAGTCCCAACCTGAGTTCTGCCTTTAATTCCTCTCGACCTCTCCGAGTCCCAGTATCCTTATCTGAAAAACAGGGGCACTAGTGTTTGGGTACCACAGTTGTAGAGATTAGACAAGGGGTAGAGAAAGTGGCTGGCACAACAGTGACTAACCACTATGCTGTCTGTGATGACAGAACTACCCCAAGGCGATTTTCTTCCCCCGATTTCCTTGTTCAAACTTCAACCTCTTCATTCTAGTATGGGTTTGTTAACCAACCGTGTTTCTCCTCCATGTCGTCATGGCCACCATGGCCCTTTCTGGGCCTTGTCCTCCACATCCCACAGACCATTTTCAGGATGCTTCCTCTGAGCTCCCTCCAGCTCCCTTCCACCTTTGGAGGGGCGGTCGCAGAATCACACACGGCCCCGCCCCAGTGGCCATACCTGGGTGCTAGGCACACTGCAGCCTGAGCACTGAATCTTCGATGAAACGGATCGATTTGGGCTCTGTCCTGGGACGACAGGCTGTCTCCCTGCAGACAGCCCTGCGTCACATGAAGTACTTGGGCTTTGATGTCTGCAGACCTGGGTTTGAATCCCAGGCTCTTGTTCACAGTGGGTCCTCAGGCAAGCTACTGAATCCCTTGAGCCTCAGTGTCCTTATCTGTAGACAGAGGGCGGATCCCCCAACCTAGTGAGGTGGCTGAGAGCCTGGCTGCCTGGGTTTGACCCCAGCTCTGCTGGCTCTCTGACCTGGGGTGAGCCACTTAATGTCTCAGGACCTAGGGGTATTTTTCATCTCTAAAATGGGGAGATGATAGCAGTTATTATGAGGGTTAAGTGAATTATATGTAAAGTGCTTGGCTCAGTTTTTGGTGCATAGTAAATGTTTAAGTTTTATTTTTTTATTGAGGTATAATTGACACTTAACATATTAGTTTCAGGTGTACATAACAATGAGTCAGTATTTGTACATACAGTAAACCCTTGAACATGGGTTTAAACTGAGTGGGTCCACTTATATGCCTATATTTTGCAATAAATATACATTCAGTCCTCCCTATCCACGGGTTTTACATCTGCAGATTCAACCAACCATGGACCAAAAACAGTCTTTTCAGCCCTGGCCAGCTGGCCCAGTTGGTTAAAGCGTTGTCCTGTACCCCTAAGGGTTGCAGGATCGATGCCCAGTCAGGGCACATGCGGGAGGTGGCCGATCCATGTTTCTCTCTGTTTCTCTTTCTGTCTCTCTCGCTCCCCCTCTCTTTTTCCCTCTGTCTAAAATCAGTGGACGTGTCCTCAGGTGAGGATTAAAAAAAAAACAGTATTTTCAGTTCACGGTTGGGGTTCTACAGAGAGCCCACCGTATGCATGGTCCTGCCGCATTTTACGTGAGGGACTTCAGCATCTGTGGGGTTTGGTATCCACGGGGGTCCTGGGGTCAATCCCCCATGGTTACCTAGGCACAATTATAGTTAAGTTTTTCAGAAGTCAAAAATTATACCTGGATTTTCAACTTTGCATGGAGGTGGGGTTGGCGCTTCTAACACTGCATTGTTCAAGGGTCAACTGTTTTTCAAAATGATTGCCAGAGTAAGTCTAGTAAAAATCTGTCACCATACATAGTTACAAAAAAAAAAAAGGTTTTTCCTTGTGATGAGAAATTTTACAATTTACTCCCTGGAAAAAAATGCAGACACTTGGCTGGAAGGCCACATGTCTGGGGGTTCGTTAAAACCCCAGCTGGAAGCCGTGGTGGTTACTCTCCTCAACGCCAGCATCCTTCCTAATGGAAAATGGACTCTCAGCAACTTCCAAACGTGCAGGCACTGCTATTAACTATGATCATCGTGCTCTGCATGTCAGCCCCATGACTTCATTTATAACTGGAAGTTTGTAACTTCCACCCTTTCACCCATTTTCCCCACCCCACCCCCTACCTCTGGCAACTACCAATCTTTTCTCTGAATCTATGAGGGTTTTTTGCTTTGCTTTGTTTAGATTCCACATGCAAGAGCATTATACATATTTGTCTCTCTGACTTACTTCATTTAGCATAATGCCTTCAAGTTTCGTCCAAGTTGTTGCAAATGACAAGATCTTTCTTTTTATGGCTGAATAATGTTCCATTATATGTGTTTGGTTATGCTTGAATAGTGTGTGTGGAGGACTTAGCCAGGACGGGGCGGGGTGCAAACAGAGAGGTGGGGGCTGTCCTTTGGCCCAGTTTTGGCTGGGGTACAGGAAGGCGAACTGCCACTCTGTCTCAGGTGCTGTCCCATAACCTGTACACGGTCCTACACATCCCCCATGACCCTGTGGCTCTGGAGGAACACTTCCGAGATGATGACGATGGTCCTGTTTCCAGCCAGGGGTACATGCCCTACCTCAACAAGTACATCCTGGACAAGGTGAGGCCCAGCCTGGGAGAGGCACCTCTAACCTCTCCCCACTCCCCAGCCAGCACCCTAATACATTTCCTCCCCCCTATAAACCTCCACTTCTATCTCCTCTTTGCTTCTGGCTTCCAATTTTCATCCTTCACTTTCCAGCCACATGTCCCCATCCACACACCTTCAGTCTCCCTAATCTCTACCCTAGCTTCACCCTTCTGTCCTTGCCTAGGCCCACCTCTAGCTTCCAGCTGTAACCTGTACAAAGAGCTCTCCCACTTCCCCCAGTGCCATCCCCCTGCTCCTCCCAGCTGCACCGTCTTCTCAGGTTCTTCTCGACTGTCCATTCTGCCCTGGGCCTCCCCTTCTTTCTCCTCTGGGCTAAGCGGCGAGAGTGTCTCTGTTGGGCACTTGGGTGGGTGTGGATGTGTGTGTTGGGGGTTGAGGGCGCAGGGTGGTTGGAACCAGCTAGTTACCTGGTAATCAGCTCAGGGATTCCTCAAATTAGAGCCCAGATTTGGCTGGATGGGGAGCAGGAGAATAGATGTCCCGAGAAACCAGCTGGAGCCTGGTGTGGGGGTGGGGCCTGGGCGGGGCAGCCTTCTTGGCTGACTCGCAGGCCTGGTGGCAGGTGGAGGAGGGGGCTTTTGTTAAGGAGCACTTTGATGAGCTGTGCTGGACCCTGACGGCCAAGAAGAACTACCGGGTGGATAGCAACGGGAACAGCATGCTGTCCAACCAGGATGCCTTCCGCCTCTGGTGCCTCTTCAACTTCCTGTCTGAGGACAAGTACCCCCTGATCATGGTTCCTGATGAGGTAAGGGTGAGGGCTCCCCCAGGGACTGAATCACTTGGGGCCAGGCCTCAGCAAAACCATGAGGGAAGCCAAATTGACCTTTCTACTTTCCCACATCCCCTTTCTTCTTTGTCTTCCCATGCTGATACCTGTCTGTCTCCAGGTACCTAGAATTGCCCATACTGGAACACCTGTGCCTTCTCCCAGGCGAACCAAAACTACACTTCCTTTGGGGTTTTGCTGGGCCTCGCAGTAGGAAAATGACCTACCAATTCTATTTACACAAAAGTGTAAATGCCTGATACATTACTGGGCATTTAAGAGCAAGAACATTTAAGATCAAATGGCAGGATTTTAGGTGCTGTGGCAATTGGAGAAAGGGGTTCTATGAGGGGGAGGGAGACTTTTATGAGCCATCTCCCCAATTACTCCCGGTGGACACCTGAGCCTGGCCCTGGTTCCAGGTT
The DNA here is from genome assembly GCA_004024845.1 of Tonatia bakeri. NCBI lineage: Eukaryota > Metazoa > Chordata > Mammalia > Chiroptera > Phyllostomidae > Tonatia > Tonatia bakeri. The sequence continues at coordinate 14,738 of PVIA01010267.1, read as the reverse complement.
TTCTCTTCCTGTCCTCTGCAACATGGGGGAGCCAGGGCAGACTCAGCTCAGGACCCCAGAAAGGTGACCTGGGAGTGGAGGCCTGGAATCCCACCCTTCCCTCCTCAACTCATCAGTGAAGCCGGGGCAGGTGCCCCCTTTTCCAGTCAACAAGCACCCTCCCTCTGTTCTCCATCTCCCTCCCATCTGTTCAGCCTTCTCCCAACCCTTAGCCCTCTTGGCTGCGAAGATGCCAGGGTGAATTTAGGTCTCTAGATGAGGGCATACAGGGGAAGGGTCTTCTGTGTTTACAAGGAGAACCAGCACATCGAACTGCACTCAGATTTGTATCCTGCTTCTGTTGGGGGGAAGAAGGAGAGGAGCCGCCTGAGGCCTGAGTGGTGCACCCACCCCGCTCCCAGCTGAGACCCAGTGGAAGTCCTGGAGAGCGTTTCCCAAAAGCCGCCAGGACAGGAGAGGGACATGTGTCCATCCACACAGACGCCGGGGCTGGCACCCTTGCCAGGCCCTGCCCATCAGGGCAAGGCGGCCTCTCAGAAGGCTGCTCGCTGTGTGATCAACACGCAGTGCGAACAAACTGCAGCAGGATGTACCCCAACCACCACTTCCTGTTCCTCCGCAACAGGTTTCCTGTCCCTGCCCTGCGGATCCCCACCCCCAATCCCCTTGCCCTCCAACAAGGGAGGGTCCCCAGGCTTGGGGCTTGGAATGGGACTCAAGTGGGACTCGGGAGATCTGCATCAAGTTCTGGCTGCCAGCGACTTGCTGTGTGATTTAGGACAAGTCACTTCCCCCTTTGGGCCTCAGTTTTGTCATCTGCTAAGTGAGGGCATTGGGCGAGAGGGCCCTTGCACCCACTCTGATATATATTTTTTGTGATTTTCCGCCTCTGCCTGGCCCCCAGCCCACAGCTTCCACGTTCACCTGCCCTAAATTTAGGCAGGAAGGAGTGGGATTGGAGGTTGGGGAAAGGGAGAGGATGCCTGAATTGGGGTTGGAGCTCCAGGATCCCCTCCCAAATCTACTGTGGTGCCTCCACCAGTTTAGTCTGCCCCCACCTCCAACCCCATTCCCGGTTACCCTTGCACTTGCTCTGGAGCCAGATGGGAGCGCCCCCTAGTGTTAGTGTTGGTAACACTGCCTGTCGCAGTCACCAGGCCTGCCTTCTCCTCCTTCAGGTGGAGTACCTGCTAAAGAAGGTACTCAGCAGCATGAGCTTGGAGGTGAGCTTGGCAGAGCTGGAGGAGCTGTTGGCACAGGAAGCCCAGGCAGCCCAGACCACCGGAGGGCTCAGCGTCTGGCAGTTCCTGGAGCTCTTCAACTCTGGCCGCTGTCTGCGAGGTGTGGGGCGGGATACTCTCAGCATGGCCATCCATGAGGTCTACCAGGAGCTCATCCAAGATGTCCTGAAGCAGGTCAGGCCATTTGAGAACTGGGGGAGGACCTCCAGGGAGGAGTGAGGGAGGACTGTGAAGCCTCTGACTTTTCTCTGGCTGGCAGGGCTACCTGTGGAAGCGAGGACACCTGAGGAGGAACTGGGCAGAACGCTGGTTCCAGCTGCAGCCCAGCTGCCTCTGCTATTTTGGGAGTGAAGAGTGCAAAGAGAAAAGGGGCACCATCCCACTGGACGCACAGTGCTGTGTGGAGGTGAGGGGACAGGTGAGGGCGGAGCATGCCTCAGGGCCCAGAAGGTCTTCAGTGTGGTGCGAGGCCAAAAGGGTCAGGTGGAGGGCAAATCAAGAAAAGCCAGTGACAAGTTCCTGCTTAGATGAGGCAAAGCAAAATGTGTTTGGTACCTCAAGGCCATTCTCATCCATGTCAGGTTTTTTTTTTTTAAACCAAACTGCAAATTAAATACTAAAGTCACTGGTGAATAATGCAGACCTTGTGAAAGATTTCAGAGGAGACAGCTTACGTCTCACACTGCACAGCAAAACCTTGAAATCCTCTTTACTGACCTTTCTCCTTCACCCACATGCCATTCTCTGTGGCAACTCTGCACCGCCCCGTTGTTTCTCCACTCTTCTCCTTTCCTCCTTCCCCTCCCCGGCTCTGTCCATCATTTCAGAGGCTTAAAATAACAATTTTTAAAATTGTAATAAAAATATAACATGAAATTTGCCACTTTAACCATTTTAAGTGTACACTTCAGCAGCATTAAATATGTTCAGTGTTGTGTAACCATCACCATTATCTATTTCCAAAATGTTTTCATCATCCCACCCCATGAAGCAATAACGCATCCCCATCCCACCCCCTACTTTTTTTCTCCGTGAACTTGAGTGTTGTAGGTACCTCATGTAAATGGAATAGTGTGCTATTTGGGGTTTTTTTGTGTCTGGCTTATTTCTCTTAGCATAATGTTTCCAAAGTTCCTTCATGTTGCAGCACGGCTCAGGACTTCATCCCTTTTCATGGCTGAATAATATTCTGTTCTAGATATATGACACTTTGCTTATTTATTCACTCGTTGGTAGATATTGGATTGTTGCCATCTGTTTACTATTGTGAATAATGCTATTATGGATATCCCCACACAAATTTCTGGGTGGACGTGTGTTTTCATTTCTCTGGGCACACACCTATGAGCAGACCTGCTGCGCCCCATGACTGCTCTGTTTAACCTTCAGAGGGACAGTTGAACTGTTTTCCCTGGCGGCTGCCCCTTCTCACATTCTTATCGGCAACATGCAAGGGTTCCAGTCTCTCCGTATCCTCATCAACACTTGTTGTTTTACATTTTTTTAAATATTTATTTTCGGAGAAAGGGGAAGGGAGGGAGAAAGAGAGGAACAGAAACATCGATGTGTGAAAGAAACATCAGTTGGTTGCCTCTCGCACGCCGCCCAAGAGGAGCCTGGCCCACAGCCCAGGCCTGTGCCCTGACGGGGAATTGAACCAGTTCAATTGGTTCACAGGCTGGTGTTGAGTCCACTGAGCCACACCAGCCAGGGCACATTTTTTAAAATTATAGCCACCCTAGGCTCTGTCCTTTTTTTTTTTTTTTTCAAATGAGGAAGCTGTGGTGTCTCTGTGGAAAGAACACAGATCTAGGCAGAAAACCCAGCTCTAACACTAACAGGCGGCGTGAATTGGGCAAGATCCTGGACTTGGGAGAGCCTCCGTTTCCTTCTCTGGAAAGTGGAGATAATGATGCCTGCCTGGCAAGACTGTCTGGGAGGAGTGACTAAAATTACACATATAAAACACTAGGGCAGACCCTAGAATCTAAGAAGCTCAAAAGGCAGTAGCTATTATTTTCCACTAGAATGTAACTTATGGAAGGCAGGGATCTGGTCTGTTAGGCACACCTCACTATCCCAAAGGCCTGGAACAGTGAGCAGCACTCAGTAGATACTCCAAAATATCTGTGAAATAGATGGAGAACATGCTCAACAGGCAGGGCCATGTGAAAATGAATGGTCTGGATAGCAAGGACCCTGTGACCGGAGATGTTCAAGCATGATCTGCATAAACACCGAGTGGCGACTAGATGCTAGGCTCCACGGAGAGATACTAACATGAAAACAGCCCACCCCGCCTTCAAAGAGCAAAGGCCTCAAGAGTTGTGGGGACACAAATACCCCCATAACTAACCTCCAAGCCGGGCCACACAGGCTCCTTGGCAGATGGTGGGAGGGGTGCCCAGGGATGATGGTCAGCCAGGAGAGGTAGGGGCAGGAGCTGGAGCACCCTGGGGCAGGGCGGGTATGGTCTGACCCAGCAAAGTAAGCCAGTGTCTCTGGGACCACCTGCCCTGTCCCAGGTGCTGCCGGATCGCGAGGGAAAGCGCTGCATGTTCTGTGTGAAGACAGCCTCCCGTACGTATGAGATGAGCGCCTCGGACACACGCCAGCGCCAGGAGTGGACGGCTGGTGAGTTGCTCACGGGGTGGTCTTGGTGTGGCTGGGCCTCGGTCGCCTCATCACTGTAAAGCTGTGATGACACACTGCCCAGTGGGAGGCGGGCTGAGTGACTCTTAAGGCCCCTCTCTAGCAGTGGGCCACCTCCAGCCGCTCTGCCCCGGGCTAGTCCTCTGCTGACCCCCCTCCCCCACCCGCCCCTCAGCCATCCAGATGGCGATCCGGCTGCAGGCCGAAGGGAAGACCTCGTTGCACAAGGACCTGAAGCAGAAGCGGCGCGAGCAGCGGGAGCAGCGGGAGCGGCGCAGGGTAGCCAAGGAGGAGGAGCTGCTGCGGTTGCAGCAGCTGCAGGAGGAGAAGGAGCGGAAGCTGCAGGAGCTGGAGCTGCTGCAGGAGGCGCAGCGGCAGGCCGAGCGCCTGCTGCAGGAGGAGGAGGAGCGGCGCCGCAGCCAGCATCGCGAGCTGCAGCTAGCGCTGGAAGGCCAATTGCGAGAGGCGGAGCAGGTGGGGCCTGCCCCAGGAGCTGAGGCGCAGGCTGCGGGGTGCCGAGAAGCTAGACCAGCGAACTGAGGACCGGGGCGGGGCCTGAGGCCAGGGCGGAGCCCATGGGCAGAGGGATGGTGGCGGGCTTGGAATGAGGAGCTGTTGGGACAGAGACTATAGACTTGGAAGATGAGTATGGGACGGAGCCTGTACCAGGGGGAAGACCTGTGGATAGGGAAGGATGGAGGGTTCAGGAAACTAGCAGAGAGATGGATCAAAGGAAGAAATGGTATGGGGCGGGGCCGAGCCAAAGGATAGGGTGGGGCCTGAGCTGATGCTAGGTGGAGATTGGGGCCTGGTTGGGGGCGGGGCTTGGACTAAGGAGCCGCTAATGATGACGTCATCACGGATGCATTTGCATCCAGGTTGGAATAGATTGGACTAGACTTGATCTGAGTTTACAATGAAACCACTTTGGGGAATGCAGAATGGGAGGAAGGCGGGAAGAAGTGGAGGCGGACTAAGCGTGTTGAGGCAATAAGATTTAGGACTTAAGAGAACTGGAGTCAGCCCTGGCTGGTGTGGCTCAGTGGATTGAGTGCTGGCCTGCAAATCAAAGGATCGCTGGTCAGATTCCCAGTTGGGGCACACACCTGGGTTGCAGACCACGTACCCCGTGGAGAGTGCATGAGAGGCAACCACACATTGATGTTTCCCTCTCTTTCTTCTTCCCTTCCCCTCTCTAAGAATACATACATACATACATACATCTTTTTAAAAGAGAGAACTGAAGTCAGACAGTGGATTCGTTCCTAGCTCTGCCTCTTAGGAGCCCAGTGAGCTCAGGCAAGGTGGCCTCTGTGTACCTCGATTACTTATCAGTGACATGTTGATGCTAGTAGAACTTTGCTCACAGGGGTTTGGTGAGGATCAAATGAGGAAACAGTTGTTATAACAATTACTATAATTATAGCCCCTCCCTTCTTAGCACCAGCCTTAATTATAACACATTACATTATAATATATAATAATTATTATTAAGGCTGGTTCTAGGAAGGGGATGACTTGAGCCCCTTTCCGCCATGCGGCATCTGTTCGCTGTTCATTATCTGACCCAGGCAGATTCTCAGCGATCAGATCAGGAAATCCTGATGTGAAGGAGCTCCTCAGACTCTCACCTGGAGATAACTAGTTGGGCTGGCCTAGCAGGACCCTGGGGAAAGAGCAGCGTACCTGTCGCCTCCCTCTCCTGTGCCCCCATTGACCTGGCTTCGCGTCCGTGGGCAGGCCCGGGCCTCCATGCAGGCTGAGATGGAGCTGAAGGAGGAGGAGGCTGCCCGGCAGCGGCAGCGCATCGAGGAGCTGGAGGAGATGCAACAGAGGCTTCAGGAGGCTCTGCAACTGGAGGTGAAAGCTCGGCGGGACGAGGAGGCTGTGCGTCTAGCCCAGACGAGGTAGGCCTGAGGGACCCCTCTGATTCCCCTTCCTGACTCCCACACCGTCCCACTTGCTGAGCACCCGCCAGGTGCCTTGGCTCTGGAGACGACACAATGCACGCCCGGCAGGCTGCTGCAGGAGGAGGAAGAGAAGCTGAAGCAGCTGCTGCAGCTGAAGGAGGAGCAGGAGCGCTACATCGAGCGGGCGCAGCAGGAGAAGCAAGAGCTGCAGCAGGAGATGGCGCAGCAGAGCCGCTCCCTGCAGCAGGCCCAGCAGCAGCTGGAGGAGGTGCGGCAGAACCGCCAGAGGGCCGACGAGGACGTGGAGGTGAGGCCTAGGGTGGGGCTGGGTGGAAGCGGTCCTTTTCTCAAACCCTGACTCTATCCTCCTCTGGCTGTGTGACCTCAGGAAAATTGCCTGACCTCTCTGAGTTCAAGTCTCTCAGAGAAGAGAGATAGGTAATAGCATTGTTATAAAGATTAAATGAAATAGTACATGATATTTAGTATGTTGTGAGTGCTAAAGAAACATTAGCTGCTGTTTTTATGATTATTAATGTGGGCAAAAATTTTCCTTCTACTCTTCCAAGACCGTAATTTGCTAGCCTTGTATTTTGCATCCACTCCTTGGAGCCCAAATCTCCATAGAAGAGGGTTTTTATTTTGATATTTTCTTTTTATTAATATGGTTTATTTTATTTTGCTTTGTTGGCTTACATGGTCATTGAAAAAAAATTAAGTGCAGAAATATGTAACACAGGAAAACAAATTTCCTTTATGATCCTACCGCCCGCTGCTTCTGGCGAGCCGAACACTGGAGCAGAGGTTTCTGCGTTAGCTCCTGGAGAGGTAGTGTGGTGCAGTGGTATAGAGGTCAGTGTGTGTCGCCGGACAAGTCACTTAACCTTTTTTGTACTTATTTGTTGTTAATTTCTGCCCTTGAGGTTAAGTAAGATAACAAATATACTTAGCACATCTTATCTGCTTGATAAATGGAAACTATAATTATGATTATATTTGACCTTTTGCTGGGGGGCGGAGGGGGGGCTATGAGTCCCCTGAAATTGGAGACTTTGTACCTATATATAACTCTGTGAGTATACATGAGTTTTTCTGAGGAGATGATCCATAGCCTCTGTTACATTCTAAGGGGCCTGTGCACCTCAAAAGATCAAGGCAGCCCGTCCTGGGTAGTGGCTCTGACCCACTCTCCACTGGCTCTGCCCCACAGGCCGCCCAGCAGAAGTTGCGCCAGGCCAGCACTAACGTGAAACACTGGAACGTCCAGATGAACAGACTCATGCATCCAATTGAGCCTGGAGGTAGGAGGGGGGTAGACCCTGGAACTATCCCGGAGTGAGGAGGGAGAAGAGAGGGCAAAGGGGGTACCCCCAGGTCCACAGAGCCTACAGGACTGAAGGTCAGGAGGTCCTCCTCTCAGCCCAGGGCTGTGCAAGGCCCGTCACCCTCTCCTTTTCATGTACCTTTCTCCTAACTCACACCCGCCTGTTCTCCGCCAGACAAGCGTCCCACCAGCAGCAGCTCTTTCACAGGCTTCCAGCCTCCTCCACTTGCCCGGCGTGACTCCTCCCTAAAGCGCCTGACCCGCTGGGGGTCCCGGAGCAACAGGGCCCCGTCGCCCAGCACCAGTGAGCAGCAGAAGTCCATCAACGGCGGGGAAGAGGCTCCCATCTCAGCCTCCACCCCTCGGGAAGACAAAGTGGACCCGGAACCAGAAAATTAGCCTCTGCCAGCACCTTCCCCATCGCCCCCAAATTCATGCCCACCAGGACCTGGCCACAGCTGGCCTGTGGGTGACACTGGCCCCTTCGAAAGAGGGAACTGAGGACCTGGTGTGAGGGGCCAGGCCCTCCAACCACGAAAACAGTCCAGAATGGAACCTAGTTCATTTTTTGCGTCAGCCCCAGGCTCTAGACCACTGAAGCTGTCTGGGATGCCGACCCTTAAGAACTTGATCCGGTGCCGTAACCCCAAGGATCCTGTGCCCTGGGCTGGGAAGGAGGAGACAAGCAAGCCAGGGCCATCTGCCCCAGACTGCCACCAAGCTGTGCAGGCACATTTCCAAATAAAAAACTGTTCTTGGAGTGACTTATTAATCAGGTCTGCTGTCCATTTCTCTTGTCCTTTCTTCTCTTCCTCCCTCAAGCACAGTTATAGGTCCCAGAAAGAGTAAGGAGGTCTGGCTGGTATGGCTCAGTGGATTGAGTGCTGGCCTGTGAACCAAAGGGTCACTGGTTCAATTCCCAGTCGGGGCACATGGTTATGTTGGGGTTCAGGTCCCCAGTAGGGGACATGTGAGAGGCAACCACACATTGATGTTTCTCTTCCTCTCTTTCTCCTGTCCCCTTTCTCTAAAAATGAAATAAAATAAATATTTTTTTGAAAGAATAAGATATAGTGCAGTAGCTAGGAAAGTGTACTCTGCCACTTACTAACTGGGTGACTGGCCAAGTTTGTGTACTTCTCTATGCTTTAGTTTCCGTGTCAGTAAAATACGGATAATAGTAGTGCCTATTTTATTGGTTTGTTGTGAAGATTCACTGCTTGGTAGATAAGCAAGCACTGTTACCAGTATCACCCACAAGTGTCTATTGGGCATCTGTTGATCTAGCATCTACTAGATCTACTTGAGCACCCACTCCATGCCCTGCGGTTTCCCAGGTTATTTAATTCTCATGGCAACTCTGAGAGGTAGATATTATTTTGTAGTTGTTGTTGTTATTCTTGTTTTACATGTGAAGAAATTGAGGCTTAAAAGTTCAAGTAACTTGTCCAAAGGCTTCTAAACATATTTCTCTTTACATGTTATGTCTATTGATTTTTTTTGAGAGAGAGAAACACACATTGATTTGCTGTGCCACGTATTTATGCATTCATTGGTTGATTCTTGTATGATTCTAAGTGCTATCAAACCCCAGCCTTGCATATCTGGACGATGCTCTACCCAACTAAGCTAGTTGACCAGGGTCTTCCCATATTACCCAATTCACTGACCTGTTTGTTGCCTAAGACAGATTTGGGAATTTAGGATGACTTGCTCCCTCCCTCTAACCCACCCCATGCAAAACACATCATCATCAAGTCCTTCATATTTTTATACCTATCCCTCCTTCTGTGTCCCCACAGCTACTGCTACTGAGGCAGGAGACAGCATAGGAAGAACTCCGAGACTGCGATACTCTTACTGGCCAGCATCTAACATCCTGGTTGCCAGGAAACACCTTTTACCAATTAGGTAGATTAAATAGTACACCGAGGCAGGGAGGAGGAAGGAGACATGTCTCACACGCTAACTCAGCAGTCCTGAGCCTGGCCTGATAATGTTGCCAGGTGTTCCAACATCACAAGAAACACTATGTTAGCAAGAAAGAAAAGTCCTTGAAATTCTATGTAACATTTCCACTATCTGGGAAAGAAAGCCTTGAAGCTGTGCTTTCATCCCAAGGCCTCAAATTCAGGAGAGGGTCCCCGGTGCCCAAAGAAAAAGCCCATAAAACAAGTTTGGTTAACTGCCTACCTCTGGTCACTATGTTTTACATGGGAGTCCCTGATGCTTACAGAAAGAGCCCATAAGAAACTTTGGAAAGTGCCCTGATTTTAATTAACTGCCTCCTGTCACATATTTGTTTTACAACAAGATGAACAAATGGGGTCTGTAGCAAGACAAGGATTCCAGCTAACAGACCCCCACACATCCCTAAGTTTGGGTGGTCACATCTCCCGGGAAAGCTGGCACCACATTCACCCATTAATCAATATATACCTTTTTTTACCCCCATCCCTCCAACTATGTAAGTCCTCTAAACAAAGGACTCACTCTGTCTCTCTCTCTGCCCCCCCTCTGTGCTGTTGGTGCTCTTGGCTCCCTGGTCACTGGGCTTCTGGCCACCCGGCCTCAGGCTGCCCAGGGGCTTGCCCCCCGGTCTCCAGCCTCTCTTGCTTTTGCTGCCCTGCTTTGCCCCGAATCTTTGCCTTTCACCCCTTACTCTACCCAGTCCTGTTCTCTTCCATGGGAATGGCTCACTAATAAACTGATTACACGTTAATAGATTTGCTGATCTGTGATTCTTTATGTGCGTCAGCAAGAACCAGGTCTCTCCCGTCATATGGCTAAGGCCTTTGTATCTTCCACCTGCATGTTTACCTTTGACTCCTCCATCTTGCCCCATATCTAATCAGTCTCCAAGTCCAGCTGATTGGGTTTTCTTGGTCACTCAAATCTGTGCTCATGGCCGCTACCTTACTCTGGCCTTCATCACCTCCAGCTGGATGAGAGCAGTAACTGGCTCTCCTTGCTTACCTTCCTCCCCATGGCTGCCTGAATGGGCTTTCTAAAGTACAGATCTGTCCTTGACTCTTCCCACCTCCCAGTCCCTCACTGGTAACTGAACAGTCAAGTTCATATCACCATATACTCCACGGGCATTTGAGGCTCATGAACATCTGGCCCAGGAGGACGCCTGTGCCTCTGCTTTATAGATCTACTAGACACTCCCTTCTACTTAGGTCCCCAGTTCCTAGCACAGTGCTTGGCTCTTAGGAAGAATGAAGCAGATTTTTGTTTGTTTGTTTAATGAATTCATTCTAAAATGAATGACTGGGTGTCATACAGCTTAAAAGGGATGAAGCAAGAGTCAAACTCAAGTCCATTCATTTCTTCAACAGTTAAGCTCTTATTATATGCCAGGTATTATGCTAGGTGCTGGCTACATAGCACAGCACAAAACAGAGCCCCTTACCTCCTGGAACTTACATGCTGTCTGATTATCAAGGTTCATGTCTTTTGCAAGTACACCAAGCTCTATTACAAAACACCTTATGATAATCTCTCTAAAGTGTCGTTAAACAAGGCCGCCGGTATGAGATGGATGCCCACTTCAGGGCAGAAAGTGAGGTTCAAACTCTCAGGTGCTGTAGGAATGCAGGAAAAGGGGGATCTTTAGGTAGGAGCTGGGATTCGAGACAGCCCGTAAAATTTCTAATAGATTGGAAAAGAGAGTAGGAGAACATGGGGAAAATACAAGTAGAAAGAAGTATAACACATTAGTGGGCACAAGAGCTCTGGATCCGGGTACCGGATGGGAGGATCGGTGGGCCTCTGTGGGTGTGGGTCTCTCTAGGGTACGACACGTTTTAGGAAAATCAATTTGTAGATCCTCAGCTTCCAAGTTCTGCTTACCAAAAGTGCTTTCTTCTTTCACAATTTCACCTTCCTTTCCTTCTGTAGCAAGGTTCACCGTTCACCCATCCACTGCCAGTCAACAGTGGACTACCCAAAAGGGTAAAGTCCCCAGAACACTACACAAAGCTCTGATGTGCAATGCCACCGCAGGGCTGTGGGTGCTGAGAAAGTAAGTGGGTGCTGAGATAACAACTTCTTTAAAAAAAATAGAGCATGACCTTTTATTTTATTTCTTGATTTGAAAAAGAGAGAAACACTGATTTGTTGTTCCACTTATTTACACATTCATTGGTTGCTTCCTGTATATGTCCTGACTGGGGACTGAACCTGCAGCCTTGGTGTATTGGGATGATGCTCTATCCAACTGAGCTACCCAGCCAGGGATTCTTTTGGTTTTTAAGTCAGGAGGTTTTCCAATCTCAGCTTTCAAAACCAGAGGGATTTAATGACATTGTCAGCTAAAAAATCATTAACAAATCTCTGTGATTTTTTTTGGGGGGGGGGGTCAAACAACTCAGAAAGAGATGCCGTTGCTATATTAAAATGCTCAATTCCCATCTACTTATCATATGAATGAAGTTTCTCAGCTTTAATACACACACAAAAAAAAAACAGGACTAGAATTGATATTGAATGCAGTCCCACTCTACAATTAATATTCAACTATGTCCTGGCCTAGTAGCTCAGTTGGTCAGAGCAGGGGTCCCCAAAGCTCCCCCTCCCCCGCTTGCCTGTCAGGAGCCAGCCACACAGCCGGAGGTGAGCGGTGGTGAGTGGCAGCACTAGCTCCTCACAGGAGCATGAACCCTACTGTGAACTGCTCATGTGAGACCTCTGGGTGCGTGCTCCTTGTGAGGCTCTAACGCCTGGTGATCTGAGGCGGGGCTGAGGCGGTGATGCTAGCGCTGGAGGGGGGCGGCAAACACAGATTATCATTAGCAGAGAGCTTGGCACAGAGACCATAATAAATCAACTGTTTGCAGACACATTTCAAAACTCTATCAGTGAGTGGCTGGTGACAATTAAGCTGCATCTGGTGGCAGGCTATAAAGCCATCCTCCCAACCCCAGTCCATGGAAGACTTGTCTTCCACGAAACCAGTCCCTGGTGCCAAAAATGTTGGGCACTGCTGGGTTAGAGCATCATCCTGGTATGCCAAGGTTGTGGGTTTGATCCCCAGTCGGGTATATACAAGAAGCAACCAGTGAAGCATAAATAAGTGGAACAACAAATTGATGTTCCTCTTTCCAAGCTTAATTTTTAAAAAAAGGAAGAAAGGAAACTTTATTTTAAAAATAATTTGGCCCTGGATGGTGTAGCTCAGTGGATTGATCATGGGCCTGTGAAGCAAAGGATCACTGGTCTGATTCCCAGTCGGGGCGCATGCCTGGGTTGTAGGCCAGGTCTCCAGTTGGGGGCATGTGAGAGGCAACTGATTAATGTTTCTCTCCCTCTTTCTCCCTCCCTTCCCTCTCTCTAAAAATAAGTCAATAAAATCCTTAAAATGTCAATGTTTATTAAAGAGTAGAAATTACATTCATCCTCTGCAATGTTAAGTTTTAAACTAATGATGAAAAACATTAGATGTCACCTTAAAAATGTGCCAAGAGCTGTATTGTTCTATTTTTTCAGGAGGAGAGGTATTACTGGGAATATCGGGGTCCCCAAAATGGGAAGTTCCGCCACTGACCAGGCTGGGGGAAGAGGAGGGGAGCAGGGCCATTGAGAGTTACTTTGCACGTCTAAAGAACTTGGCCAGTGTGTTAGTGATGCTAATGGTTGTGCTTCCTGGCTCTGAGCCAGGGAAATGGGCTGGACTCTAACCTGTGATGCTGTGTAGCCAGAGGGGCCAGCTGAGCCTGAGAGAGAGCAGGAAGGCAGTTCCTGTGTCACCGGGAGATGCCTGCCTGGACCAAAAAAGGCAACCCAAGAAAGGCAGAAGAAACCAGAGTACTGGCAGGTGTAACCCTTCGTGGGAGGAGTCAGAAATGGAATTACGGAGGAAGATCTGTGCCAGGATTTAAGCCCAAGTGCAGAGCAGCCAGTCTCTCTCTCTCTTGGAACCAGGAGGCTCGGGAGTGGAGAAGACTGTCTTGGCCATGCGGTTTGAAAGAATGCAGACAGACCTCCACTGGCCCATCATGCAGAGGGACCATGCAGTTTTGGATTAAAAGCAGGAGCTTAGCTGAGCATGCATGACTAGAAGAAGCCGGAAAACTGTGGGAATCTCTCCAGCTAAGCTACAGACTTCTATTTCTTTTCTTGAGAGATGATATCCCTGACCGGCTTGGTTTGGCAAGGGGAGGCAGGACAGTGTGATTGTGGGTGTTTTTCTTGTTTCTAAAGGGAGTGGGATTTAATGGCAGAATTCCTCCATTACTCTAAACCTGTATAACTTTTGAATAAATAGTTCCTTTCCTTTTCATAAGACTCTGGCATCAGGAGACACAGTTGCTTTGACGGCAGGCAATTGAAGCCAGAGTGGTTCAGTTTCAGAGAGGCAAAAAATTCTGAAGACTACTACTTTGAAGGACCTGTGACTAGAAAGGTTGAAAGAGTCCTAACTATAGACATTCTTGGAAGCTAGGTAGAGTATAGACTTGAGGTGGTAAGCCAGCCTCTAAGCCTCAGTTTTCTCATCTCTAAATGGTCCATTCCAGGCTTTTGAATGTTCTGTTGTTACAGAACAGACCCAAGGTGGCTGTTGTATGATATCCTATTACTGAAAGGACCCCCCACTGGGTTCACTATGCCCACCATCAGAGGAAAGACGTCTCTCAATGCCAGAGATTTGTGAAAAGGAAAGGAAATGTTTATTTAAAGCTATACAGACTCAAAGTAGTGACCCAATGTCTTCATTAAAATATTAAAGCCTTTTAGGATACCCACAGATGCACACAGTCCTTCCTTTTCCCTCTGCCCTAATCTGGGGTACCATATCTCAGGAAAAGAAGTAGAAGTCCGTGATTTGGGCTCCCAATACCATCAGCTGTGTCAACGCCACGATCTCCAGTTAATCCAAAGTTATGTGCCACCTTCTCATGGCCCACCAGCAAGAGGTCCTTTCATCCCTTTTCTTCCAGGCAAAGTCTCTCCTGATTCCTAAGCCATGTGGCAAAAGGGAGCACCCCAAAGCTGCGGGGTCCCCACTCTGCCAAAGTATCATGGTTCTCTGTCCAATTGCTGCTGTGTCTGGGTTTAAATCCTCATGCCAATCTTCCTCTACAGCCCCATTTCCAACTCCTCCCACAATCCACTACACTTGCCAGAACTCCTGTATCCTTCCAGCTTTACTGGCCTGCCATAGTGGGTCTGGGCAGGCATAGCCCTATGGCATGGAGCCAATCATCTCCAAGCTCTCACACAGGCGCTGTGACCAGGGGAAGTCACTTCCATCCTCCTGGCTCAAAGCATGGCCACAGCTATTTTACATATCCATGAAACCAGTTAAAGGTTATAGATGTTAAATGACCATGCCAGAGGTTAGCTGCAAAGCTGTTGCTATGCAAAACAGTTCTCAATGGCCCTGTTGCACGTTTCCCTTCCCCCAACTCAAACCTGTGGAGGGGGGAGGACATCCTATGTATCTTTCTAATATTTCCTGGACACCTTGAGTTCTGGACCCCATTCCAAATCCCTGTTTGGGGTCCCCCTCTTGGCTGCACCCTGTTATGCTATGATGGGACACAGGAGGGTGTAGATGGTTGATGTGTGAGATAGTGGAAGAAAGTCACCTGGTTGTCTGAATGCAAT
>PVIA01010266.1:0-53153 GCA_004024845.1 Tonatia bakeri | reverse complement strand
AGGTAGGTGCTGGCCACAGTGCAGAGTAATCTGATGTGGAGGAAGCACAGATCCACGAAGAAGCAACCACGTGGAGACGTGGTGGTGGCCAGGGCCGGGTGGTGGCATGGTGACAGGGCTTGCTGTCCGGTGCCATTTGAAGGGTAGAGCAGGTAAAACTTGCTGGCCAAGTGAATGCAGAGTGTGGGAGAAGGAGAAGCAACAGGATTGCCAAGCAGCTGGATGATGGAGCTTCCAGATACAGTGCAGAAAAAGACAAAAGATGGTGGAAGGAGGAGGCTCGAGGGGGCCGCCGGAGTCAGTTCCAGGCGTCTGGTGGACATCCCAGGTAGACTCCAAACGGCGGGGTGTCCGGGGTTCAAGAACGGGTGCAAGCTGGAGCTGTGAACTGTGGAGTCCTCCGCACATAAATGTTGCTGAAAGCCCAGACATTAGATATGAGACAGAGAGAACACAAGAAGTCTGAAAACTGAGCCTTGGGATAAAAAAAAAGTTAGTGAAGTCTCTGAACCCACATAAAGAATGTGCCTCCTGGAAGCGGGAGGAGTCAGATGTGCCAACTACTCCTGGGAGCTCAAACGAGATGAAATCTAGGAAGCAAATATTCAGGGATTGTCAGACTACAAGTCATGGGCCAAATCTGGCCCACTGGTTTGTGTAAATAAAGCTTTATTGGAACACAGCCACACTCATTTGTTTACAAATTACCCTTGGCTACTCTTGAGTTAACAGTGCAGAACTGAAGAGTTGCAGCAGAGATGTGTGGCCTGCAAAGCCTAAAATATGTATCGCCTGGCCCTTTACAGAAAGAATTTGCTGAGTTCCGGATGATTGCTGCGGTTTCTCAGTGAACGGCTCTCAGCTAAGAGTGACCCTTGCAGTCCCTCCCCCACCCCGGTCTCTTGAGCCTACTGCAAGTAGGTTCTCTTCCCCCCCGCCCCCACCACCACCACCACCAAAGCACTTCCTGTCCCAGCCACTAGAGTTTTAGTGCTGATCATCCATGGTGAGATGCAAGCCTCATCCCACCTGGCTTAGCACCAGCATTTCACAGGGCGGACCTTTCCCTCTCCCAAGAAATGCTTTCTCCTCTCCATGTCCCTCACGGGCTGTTCCTCACTCTCCTAGGCTGTCCCAACCCCTCCCCCCAGCCTCTGAACACCGAGGTCCCAGGAACCGCTCCATGTGCCCTCACCCAGGACTCATCATTTACTGAGGACACCCAGATTACAGCCTTCGCCTTGACCTTCCCGTGTACCCCAGTCCGCAGGAACTTGGTCTACTGTTGTATGCCCATTACTACCTCAACTCTCACTCATCTACCCACATCAGAAGAGTCTGTAAAAAAGGGGGGACTAGGAAAGTGAG
Organism: Tonatia bakeri; assembly: GCA_004024845.1. Lineage (NCBI taxonomy): Eukaryota > Metazoa > Chordata > Mammalia > Chiroptera > Phyllostomidae > Tonatia > Tonatia bakeri. The sequence goes on along the minus strand of PVIA01010266.1, from coordinate 51,785 downwards.
AAAAGCAAGGATTTCAGAATAACGCGGTGCCCTCACCACTGTTCACAGTGCCAAGCAGGGACAGTTCTATTAGCTCTCACCCGCTTTTACTACCTTCCTCCACACAAACTGAGCAATTAAGCCCGTAGCATGCAGAAACCTCTTCTGCCAGCAGGTGGCGAAGGATGCTCACTAATCCTCCACGCCAAGAGGAGTTTCAATAGCTTTCTGGTCAGCCTGGGGTCAATTCTAGTGAAGAATCTCTGAACTTGGCTGACCACGGGGCAGGGCATTAACTGCCCCTTCCCCCCGCCCCCACCGAACATGAATTAATTGGAAGTACTTTTCATTCTTTTACTCCTTGTGATCTTTGCTCCTCACCTTGGTTCTGGGAGTAGGTGTCCTAATCCCACGGTGCAGACAGCAAAACTGACTCAGGGAAGTCACGGGCGAGGTCACAGCCTCAGTAAATGGTGCACAGAGGTTTAGCCCTGGCCCAGGCAGCCTCTGCAACTGGCTTTGCAAACTGTCAGGTGCCAGCGAGTCACCAGGAGACTTGTCCACATGGAGACGAGCATGACAGCCTGCATCCCTAACCCGCACCAGGTGATGCAAGCCACTGGCCCCTGCACCCCACTCTTCATTAGAGTGGGCTCTCCTCGGCACATACCTCCCGTCACAGGTTCCTGCAGAGCCGAACTGGCCTGTTCCCCCCGTGACTCCGTTTTGAGGGCTGGTATGCCGACGCCCTGCTCAAGCCTGCTGGCATGCAGCGGGTCTGTACCCTCGTGGGGATGGTTCGCAGTCCAACAGAGACTGGAGTACTAGGAAAGGAAGGTTCTGGAGGGGGTCCTAAAACAGCTCTTAAATGCCTCTACCCTCTCCTGGGTCACTCACACACCTACCGTCCAAGCCTGTGGATGGTTTGAATGCAGGTGTCTCTGAGACCAGGGGCAGGTGGGGGCAAGAGGAAAGCTGTTGTCCCCCACCCCCGTCCCTCCCCATCACCTGTGTCTGCAGATTTATTTCTGGGAAGCTGAGCGGCGGAACCTCACCGAGCGGGTGAAGACACTCTTCTTGGCTGAGAGCGGCGTGAAGCTCAAGAACCTGACCGGCTACACCGCCTACATGGTCAGCGTGGCAGCCTTCAATGCCGCGGGGGAAGGGCCTCGCAGCACCCCCACCCGGGGCCAGACCCAGCAAGCAGGTGGGGGAGAGTGGTTAGAGGTTGGGGGGAGCCAGCCTGGGGAGCGGAGGCGGGACTGCCTGGTCCTGGCCTCTGGGCTCTTGTGGGGAGTGGAGGCAGCGGCCTGACCCCACCTGTTGAATGTCTGGGCTGTCCCATGGGTTGCCCTCCAGAGTGCGAAAGCACAGCCCCAAACTGGGGCCAAACGTGATGCTTGGAAGAGAAACTGTCTCCACACAGCCTTGGGAAGAGCCCTCCACCCCACCCCTGTCTCGCCCGTCGCCCACCTTGCTGATGGCCAGTGCACCCAGCCAGCCCACTTCTGCTCCCTGCCTGTTCCCCAGCATGTGTTAGGTGCTGGGATCACACAGTGAAGGAGATGGCAAGAGCCCCCCTGACCCCCGCCCCCTCGTGGAAGGAGACAGATCACAAACAAGCTCAGGGGGGAGTTAACCTCTGGCAGCTCTGTCAGTGATCCAAGGACAGAGGCAGAGGGTGGACAGATGGCTTCGTTTGTTTGTTTGTTTTTATCCTCACCCGAGGATGTGCTTATTGACTTTAGAGAGAGGGGAAAGCAGGGAGAAAGAAAGGAGAGAAACATTAATCTGAGAGAGAAACCTCCACTGGGACTGAACTCGAAACCTGGGCATGTGCCTTGACTGGGGATTGAACCCTCGACCTTTCGGTTTACAGAATGACACCCAACCAACTGAGCTACACCGGCCAGGGCTGGACAGATGGCTTTGGATAGGTTTGCCTGCAGAGGCATCTCTGTGGGGTGACATCTGAGCTGACATTCGAGTGAGGAGAAGAGGCCAGCCATGGGGAGTTCTGGAGGAGGGTGTTCCGGGCAGAGGGAACAGCAGGTGCAAAGGTCTGGAAGCTGGCGGGGTTAGAGAGACAGAGAGAAAGCCAGGTGCTTGGCGAGAAAATGGGAGTCATGTTCTCGAGGGTCTGGGGGCCTTGGAAGGAAGTCGGGATTATCTGAGTGTGGTGACAGCCATCAGCAGGTTTAAGCAGTGGGGCGACAGGGCCCGGTTTGTGTTTTCTGAAGATCGCTCCGGCTGCTGTGCAACAGACAGACGGAAGCGGGGGAGGCAGGGTCCAGCAGGAGGCTGGGTGGTGGGCCAGGCCAGAGGAGAGGAGGACGCTGAGAGCCCTGCTGCCCACAGGTGCAACACCTGCCCTCTAGGTAGGGTCCAGAGTCACTTTTCAGACAGTGTTACACTGGATCCTCCTGGAAGTCCCGGGATGGGCAGGGCAGGTGGTGCCCCTGTATCACTATGAACAATGGTGGCCTGGGGAGTGTTGCTCCCCAGGGTCCCCCAGCTGAACCTGGGGGAGCAGAGGCTTGAGCCCAGATATCTGAGCTTGTCCTGAGCTATCATGGGCCCCCCTCCTTTGCCCGTCATGGGGCTCTAGCCTCATGGATTTGAATACCAGCCTTTCATCCTGACCCCTCTTAAGTGTCTTTTCCAACTGCTGCCTCCCATCCTGTAAATTTCCTTATCTCTTAAAGAGACATCAAGGCCCGTGGAGTCAGTTCCTAAGTATTGTTCTCTTTGGGGACAAGCCTTGGCTCCAGGAAAACTCTTTCCCTCCACCGGCTCCCAAGGGTCTGTCTGTCTGCCTGCCTGCCTGTCCTGACCACTCTCTGTTGGTGTCATCGGCCGGATGTGAGCCCCCGGGAGCCTGGAAGCTTCTGTCACTGTAACAGCAGGACACAGTGTTCTGTCCCACGATCCTCTAGCTGAGCGGAGGCAGGAAGGGCCCCCTGAGCTCGCCTTCCTTCTTCAAAGCCTGCTCCATGATGCTGCCTGTCCCGGAGCTGGACGGCACGGGGTCGGGTCAGCTCCGGCTCTGTGGAGGTGGCCCCGCCAAGAATAGCCTGGCCATCCCGCCGGAGCCAGCTCAGGATGCTGCCCAGTTGACGTTTCCTTCCTGTCCCCTCTGTCCTCCCCCGAAGAACCCTCACCCCCATGGTTTTGGGTTCTCAGTCCAAGAAAGCATCTCTTCCAGAGGGTCTGACTGTCCCTGGCTGGGGCCGCTTCTTGACAGCGTGGTCTCTGGGTGACGAGCCCTGGGCCCTGGAGACAAGACACTGTAGTTCTGGCACCTTCTTGTGCAGCGCCCACCCAATGCTCTGAGGCCCAGACACCCCCTGTCTCCTCCCCCACCCCTGAGAAGCTGACAGAGAAGCCCCACAAAGCCAGGACATGGCCAGTCCTGCAGACACCCTGGGGTGGGACACAGACTTGTCCTGGGCTCTTAGCCAGGGATGGGGGCCCCTCAGCAGGAGGAACCGAGTTCTCCAACTTGAGGGAAAAGAATGCTTGGCCTCGGATGTTGGAAAGTGAGTGTCAGTGATGCAGGGGGGAGGAGAGGCAGTCCAGTGACCTCTGGCAGCCCTTCCTGCTCGGAGCCCTGCTCTCCTGGTCTTCCAGGGCCCAGAGCCCCCCACCCCTGCTGGTTCCCTGGACCTGAACAGGGCTTTGAATGTCCAGGGAAGGCGGAAACAAAAACCTTGTGCTGTCTTCCCTCCACACCTGCAGCCCCCAGTGCTCCCAGCTCGGTCAAGTTCAGCGAGCTGACCACTACCTCGGTGAACGTGTCCTGGGAGGCCCCACAGTTCCCCAACGGCGTCCTGGAGGGCTACCGGCTGGTGTACGAGCCCTGCACCCCCGTGGACGGTGAGTGGGGATGCCAGCACGGCTCCTTAAACGCCCCTTGCAGGGGCTCTCCCAGGCAGGGTCCCCTCTAACGCCCCTGCAGTCCGTGCGGCGAGTGTCTCCCAGCTTACAGATGGGAGACGGAGGCCGGACAAGGGAGGGGCTCCAAGGTGAAAGATGCTGGGGGCAAAGCTGAAGAGCAGCCCCGGTGTCCTCACTCCCAGGAGAGAATTTTCAGATCTGTTCCTCCCCGTCCATCAGTGGCCGTCAGGGGACACGAGGGAAACCTGTGAGGGGTAGAGCACCCCGAGCTGCACAGGTCTCCTTGGGGCCCGTGAAGATGGGAATCCCCTGACAGTCCCGGCCTAGGCATGCCCTGCCCCCAGATTTAGGTCTCGGCCTTACTCTGGGTTCAGCTTTCTTTCTTTGCTTTTATGGAGTCAGGAACCCCTTCACAAATCTGCTCAAAGATGAGAGCCTCTCCTCAGAAGGATGCCCGAATTCAGAGAGACACCGCGCCTTGTTCCCTCTGCCAGCCTCAGATCAGGAACCCCGGGCTGCAGCTCGCCCCCCTCCAGCCCTGAGCCCCATCCTTTGAGCTGTCCTCAGGGCGTTCCCTGTGGCCCCTGCCCCACCCTGCCCTCCAGTCCCTGGTGGGACCCCGCCCACTCCCCCAGCGCCCGCCACCCGGTGAGATTAGCCCAGAAACCAGGGCTATTTGCTTAGGGGGTTGGGGGGAGACTGGGGTGCAGCTGCCTACATCCAGTTCCAGAGCCCAGCATGGCCTTGGGCATGTGGCTGGCCTACCAGGTGGCGCCTTGGTGGCCAGAGGTGACCACCTCTGAGCTCGCTCCTCCTGGACAGCTAAGACTGGCCAGAACAAGGGGCGGAGCCATGAGAAGACTGCAGTGCCCAGCAATTCTGGGTCAGCCGAGGGGACAATGGCCCTCAGTCTTCTCCACCGCCACCTGTGTGCCAATGGCCTCCTGCTCCACAAAGTGGCACTATGTGCCAGGACAGCAAGGGGGAGCCAGCCCCATGATACCTGGTCAGGTGCAGGACTGGGAAAGGGGCCGTTTCTCCAGGGCAGGAAGGAGAGGACAGAAGTCATGGAGAGGAAACACAGGAGGACGGAACAGGTACTCACTCGTCACAGTGGCCGCCACCTGGCCAGCCCAGTGGGCTCCCACACCCTGAGAGGTGCGAGTGCCGTGCCCTTGGTCCCTCGTCCAGCAGGGTCTGGACCCCATGGCTGACTCCACACCCTCACATACTCCCTTCTGCCCCATGAAGGCCCAGCCAATAGGACCGTCGAGCCCCATGTACGGCTAGACAGTGCCCAGTCAGACCTCACGGCACCTACGCACCTGCTTCCTGCCTCCACCCTAGATAGAGGTCAGCAGGCCCAGTGAGAGTCCAGGACCCCCTTTCCTGGAGGGAACATCAAGGCCCGGGCAGATGAGGGGTTTGCTCAGAAATGTCAGGGAGCATGTAGGTACCCAGGGCTGCTCCTCCAGGTCGTGGAGCATGCCCCACATCACCCCAAAGGTCATTCCATTCCTGCGGGAGGCACCTCTTAAACAGCCCTTTGTTTATTCAACAAGCAGCTTGGGCACCTGACACGTGGTAGGTGCTCTGCTCTTTTGTTTAATCTCATAACATCTGGCCTAAGATGCTTTTAAAACCCTCGACAAAGTGAAGCCAGGGCAGGGGACATGCCCAGAGACCCTGGGGCCACTGTGGGTCTGAGCACAGCCCGAGGGCAGTAGACCAGTCCCCCAGCAGTGGTGGGCATGCTCAGTGGGCTCGGCAGCTGAAAGCCAGTCCTGGCCCTCGGGGAGGCTGGCATGAAGGGTGGTTTTGGCCTGGGTGACACAGAGCACAAACTCTCACCTCCTGGAAACCATGCAGGCCTCCTCTCTAGTTGCCACAATTTGGGGTGCAATTGACAGGAGGGAACTGAGGTTGTCCCCGCCATAAGGGTTGAAGCTGTCCTCACCTGGTGGCAGGTGCGCCCCCTCCAACCTCGGGCTGTGCTGTCTTCACAGAAGCACTTCCTGAGAGGTGATCCTTAGAATTCAAGTTAGATGAGGGAACAAAGATGGAGTATAAAATATTCTACTGTACAGTAGTTAGGTTTTCCCCCTCCAGATGCAGAAGGATCCTGTGGTTATTTAACAGAGAGTATGCAGCTTCTCTCAAGCTGGGAGACACTGCATGTGGCCAAGGGTGCCAGCCCTGGCTCCTGCCATGGGGCTTTGGCCCCCTCACCCAGGGTGCCCACCTGCCCCGCAGCCCCCACATACTCTGCTTCCTGCACCCACCCCCTGCCAACAGGAGTCAGTAAGATCGTGACGGTGGATGTGAAAGGGAACAGCCCTCTGTGGCTGAAGGTGAAGGACCTGGCAGAGGGCATGACCTACAGGTTCCGCATCAGAGCCAAGACCTTCACCTATGGGCCTGAGATCGAAGCCAACGTCACCACGGGCCCAGGCGAAGGTAGGGGAGCATCAGGCCGCCATGGGAGCTGCACCCTCTGCTCCCAGCATTCTGCCCCCGACATGGGGAGGGGTATCCAGAGCCGTGCTGGGGCTGGAGACACAAGGATGAGCAAGACGGGGTCCCGGGTAGAGCCCATGGGCTGGGGGGCCAGCAGACACAGAGCCCACATGGGGCAGGGCCTGAGGCAGGAGGGGAAGGGTGGGTGTGGATGGAGGTGTGGGAGAAGGTAGCTGGGCTATGGAAGGTCACCGTGGCATCGCATGTTTCTCAGGGTGCCGCTTACGTCAGAACCACTGGGGTTCTTCTGACACATGCAGGTTCCTGGGCCCCAGGGATTCAGGATCTCTGAGCATCCACCCTGGGGATGCACATTTGAACAAGAGCTGAGGGTGACTCTTGAGTACACCCTGTGAGAGCCACGGCGGGGTAGTAGGGGAAGGCGGGAAGATGACTCTGGCAAGGCTAAAGGCAAGGGCACCTGCTGGCTGCCCTACTACCTGGACAGACAAGGTTAGGTGGAGGGGAAGACAGAAGCGAGGCAACAGTGCACGGGGCCTGAGGCAGGAGGGGAGGGGTGAGGGAGAGGAGCACTGAGGCCCAGAAAGGAAAGAGTGGCTTGGTTTGAGTTTTGTGACACCTCTTAAGGTCATCCTTGGGCTGGGGGAATTTTTCAGAGCACCCACAGCGTTTGAGGTTCAGCTCTCCAAAGTTCCGGTCACCCACGCAGGATATCCCCTCCTGAACACTAAAGCCACCCACTTCACAGGCCACTCTGCTCCCTCCCTCTCTGAGAAAGGACACAGCCCATCCCAAACGTTCCCTGAAATCCCTCTCCTGCCCTCCTCCCTGCCCCACCTTCCAGGTGTGGTCTGGGGCCCCTTTAACCCATGCCTGGCTCAGCCTGGCCCCTGGAAGGTGAGCTGTGCCTGGAGAGGTGGCCTCCCCTCACCACTCACGAGGGGTTTGCCCTCCCTGCTGGCTCAGGCTGGTCACATCGCACTCTTTCTGGGCGCTTTCTCCCCCCACCCCCTGCCCTGCAGAAGTTGTCTGGCTCCTGGGCTCCACAGGCACAAAGCCCACAGGGCTGCAGGAAGAGCTCACCCCGGAGCCCACTCTGCCCTGCACCTGCCCCCTGGCCCTCCCCTGTGCCTCTCACCTGAGCTGGGTTTCCTGGGAAACAAAAGCAGGAAGAGCACTGTCAGGGCCAAGCAGTGGCATGGGAACAGGAGATGGCCATCTGGAGGACACGCTGTTCTAACCTGAAGCCTGAAGTGTCCCAGGCCGGGGCAGGAAGTATAGAGGAGGAGGGGAGAGCCCTCCGAGCAAGAGCAAGAACCGAGCTGCATCCTGCAGGTGTGAGTGAGGAGGGGTCCGAAGGGGGAGGGTCAGAGGTCCCCACTCTCCTCCCCAGGCCAGGCTACAGCTGCACGCAGGAAGCTCTGGTCCAGGACGAGACAACAGCTCCTTCTCTCAGCCCTAAGTGCTGTCCTGTGCAGAAGAGAATTCGGGGTCCTGAAACCCCCACTCCACCCTTCACACCTCCCTAGGGCTGCGTCCCACACCCGAGCCCTCAGCTGCCTTTGCCTGTGCCATAGGCAGGCAGGACATGCGTTAGGGAAGGAAGGAAGGAAGCGAGGCCCTCCAAGGCCAGGGTCAGCACTGGGGCGGGCAGTGGGCTGCCAAGCTCTGTCAGTGAGTCCCTGGCCTCCGGTCCAACCTGCCAGCTCCTGTGCCCAGAGACCTTCCATCTGATGCTGGATCATCAGCGTCTTTCCCAGCAGGCGTCCACAGGGGCCACCGCACTGGCTCAGCCAGCCAGTCACCCCCACTCACTCCCTGTAAGCAGCAGAGGCCCAGGATGCCCTGCGGCCCCAGCCTCTTCCCTCCTCACCTTAGAGCAAATGCAGCTGTGGTTGCAAGGTTTCAGGAAGGAGGCAAGGAGACATTGCCGTCATAGGCCAGGAGGGCAGGTGTCAAGGGGTCCTTCTGCCCCCAAAAGCAACCTCCTCTGATCATGGACCTACTCCGCCATCGTCACACCCACCTTCACTGCCCCCCATCAAGCCTTGCATTCCAAAAAACCTTTACAGATAGGGAAACTGAGGCACCAGGGGGCTATGTGAATTGATCAGTCACCCATCTAACGGTTCTGGGCTAGAACTAGAAAGCCAGGTCTCCTGAATCTGCTGCAGGGACCTGTCTGACATCACCCAGAGACTTTGCACTGCCCCAGAACTTGGAATTCGGGGGTTGTAAGTGACTCAGAGGAGAACATCCTCAGATCCAGCGGGCCCGGTCTTAGATGTGCTCCTTGAGCCTCAGCATGTGCAGGGCTTCCGGAGACTCTGGCGGGTGGTTTTGGGGTCCAGCCCCCCTATTGGACAGGCCGGGTGCACGTCCGGCTCTGTATACCCCTCACCCACTGCGCACTGTTTGCAGGAGCCCCGGGACCGCCTGGCGTGCCCATCATCGTGCGGTACAGCTCCGCCATTGCCATCCACTGGTCCAGCGGAGACCCCGGCAAAGGGCCCGTCACCCGCTACGTCATCGAGGCCAGGCCTTCAGGTATGCCTGCCCCAGGCTGAGTCGCTGTCCCTGTGGAGAGGGAGCCCACGTCTCACTTCCTCCCTCCTTCCTAAGTAACCTCCACTGGGTGCGCCTCTGTCTGTTGTCACCTGAGACGGCACTTGTGCTTCTCCAGGTGAAGCTAGAGGTGTGAGTGGGAAACAGGCCACCTCTAGCTAAGGCACACCCTTCGTTAAGGGACACCCCAGAGGCCCCTGGAGAACCGCACTCAGCTCCCGTGGGGACCAGGCAGGTGGAGGATCATTCAGGAAGCCAGAGGAGTGAAGGGTTAAGCGCCCATGTCCTCCACGCAACTCCCACCAACCCATGCCCCGTAAGGAGGCCAGCTGTCCCCCAGAGACCTCAGCCACATCTTCAAGGACTGTCTCTGCCATCACGACTGTCTTGGCAGTCCCTGCCATCGGACCAACCTCTCCTGTCAAGCCTGAAATCGAATCACAAGAACTTCCAAAGCTATCAGGCGATCAGCGGCTGATAAGTCGCTCCAGGGGCTGCGCTACATGCTCCTGTTTCACAGTCGCTGCTGACACCCGCTCTTCCCGGCTCCCCTTACGCACGGGAGCCCTCGGCCACTGCCAGCTCCCGCTGTTGCTAGGCTTCCCAGTTAATCAGAAGCTCGGGAGTCAGCAAAGGCTGGAGGCTTGTCCTTGATCTTCCATGGACCTGTGATTAGGCGATTGAAGTTGAGACATTATTTAAACAAAGATTTCGCTGCCTAGCACGAGCAGCAAACAGTAGTCATAACAGGGAGTAGTCAGGCATGGCAGTAGCTAATACTTCTAATGGGGGACATCGCAACATCCCAGTGACAAATTGCTCATTCTTGGCGGTAGCTGAGAGCTAGTCATCTCAATAGCATGTAGTTAATTTCAGTGGTTCCGGGAAGCAGCTACTGCCCCGTCATTGCCATAATCTTAGGCTAATGATTATGGCCTCCGATAGCTAATACACGCAGTGGCTCAGATTCAGCATGTAGCTGGAAGGTGTGCATGCGGTTGGCTCTCTCCCCACTCCAGATGGTCCCTCCCCAGCCGTCCAGTGCCAGCTGGGCACAGAGTTGGCCGGGAGACCTCTGCATGCTTCTAACCTGGGCCTGAGCCTGTTTTTTCCACCCAAGTTGGCCGGCCAGGGTACCAGGCTATGGAATGTTGGCTCCAGACTGGAGTTTGGCCATGCTGATTTTCCACTGTTCCCTAGGAGGCCCAGCATGGGACCTAGTATTCTGGGTTTGGGGCCGTGAGTTGGTCCACACAGGTGGGACCAAGGACTGAGCACAAGAAGAGAGACCCAGCTAAGGTCCCCTGAAGGATCGAGACTCGGAGCAGCGACAGAGGGCTGGTGATGGGGATGGCAGGGGGCGAGGAAAGGACGGAAGGCCCAGGGAATGCCGTGCCTCTCTCCACACCTCCTAGTATGGACGGTCACCCTCCCACCTCCTCGCCCCTGGTGGTATGTGACCTCACCCTCTGGCATCTTCAGGATGCGCTTTTGTGCTGAGCAGAACCTACTAAACACACCCACTTTCTTTGAACCATGGGCAGCCAGGCCAGGGAGACACTCACTTAAGGTGTGCGGGCCCACGGAACCTGCCCTGCATATCAGCTGACTCCCACGGCTAGAGGCCAGAGCCACACAGCATGACATTCCAGCAGCTTCTGGCCTGGCCCAGGTGCCCCAGCCCTACCCTTTGTTCCTCTGTGGGGCAAAACGAGGTAGCTCAGACAGCAAGCAGGAGGCCCCAGCTTCTGGGAGGCAGCAAGGTCTCAGACCAACCAGCCCATCCAGCAAGCACTGATTCAGCTGCTGATGGCTCTGGGCGCCCGGAGGGGGTTCAGTGCCAGGAGGAACTGGACGGCTCTGGGCTGAAACCCCAGCTGTGCCACTTACAGCCAGGTGGCCTCAGGAAGATGGATTCATCTCTCCGAGCGTCAGTTTCCCCATCTGTAATGTGGGTACAACAGTTCCTCCTTCCCGCTGTTGCTGTGGGCACAAAGAGTAAGGCCCTTCAAGCCACAATGCTTGATGAGGAATGAACGTCCCTGTGGCGTGGTTGTCACCACCATCATCATCCCTGTGGCTGTCACAAATGAGAGAATTCAGAGTCATGGGAGGAAAATGGGTTTGCACCCCAACACTCAGACTTTGAGGCACGCAGTACTGAAATTGAGGCACACAATGCTCTGAAGAGGCTGCAGAAGAAAGATTTGCATTCATTCATTCCACACTTAGAAGATGCCTGGGCTAAGTGCAGGGCTATGCAGACAACTTGGGCATGATCCCTGCCCTGGAGGAATTTCCCAGCCTAGCAGGAGTGAGGGAGAGACAGTAGACAAAAGACGGGATGTGCAGAAGACGGGAGGCACCCAAAACCAAATAAAGACAGTGGAAGGTGCATCTGAGTCTGGGGACCTGCAGCCTTTGGTCTTGACCTCAGAGAGCAGACAGGTCCCCACAGCCACCTTTGCATCTGAGAATCTGGGTGGGAAGGGTGGGAAGGCAGCCTCAGCAGGTCCCACCCCACTCTTGGTTCCAAATTCCAAAATGCTGATGGAGGGCGTGGCACCTCCACTAGAGTTCTTGACCGGGGTGGATCTGTAGAAAAGCATGGTGTGGAAAACAATCCAAATCCATCCACCCTGCAGAAGGGCCGAGCTGAAGCCAGGGAGCCCGCGGGCCTGAAAGGCAGCTCCTCCTGGGAGGAACTTGGAAGCAGCCAAGGAAGGAGGATGCCCCAGGAAAGGGAGGCTAGAGGGCCAGGAGGGGCATGCTGGTGGGGTGGGTCCAGGGCAGTGGCAGGCACCAGTCCCTGGGTGACCTGGGTGTCCTCCCTGGAGCAGGTCATGGGATGAAAGACCTGCGAGCTCAGCCCACCAAGGTCCTTCTAACACCTCTGGACCCCTGATGCACATGAGAAGGGAACCTGACCAGGGCCCAGGTGGCTTCACACGTCGGTTCCCAAGTAAGGCCTGCACTAGTGCAAGCAGGAGGGCTCACCCACTTTGCAGGGCCAAGCCAGCCCCACGGGCCCCACACAAAGCACCTGGCCAGGGCCCCTCCTGGTCTCTGCACGGTGACCTAGTGGATGCTTGCCTCATCTCTCACACAGACAGAGGACCATTGCCTTAATCTTAGCCTAATAAATTTAGACAACGGAGGCTGGGAGGGCCTGAAAGGAAGTCAGGAGCTCAAAAGTTGGGGTGATTGGAGACCACAAGGGTGGAGTACAGGCAGGGGTCCCTCTGGCCCTCTCTGGTCCCTGTTTCTCCTCAGATCCCTGCCCCTAAGCACAGAGGGACCTGAGGACCTCTAATCCAGCTCCTTGACCAAATGCTCATGGGGAACCCCAATTCCTTTTTCAGCTGTAAAAAAAGAAAAAAGAGTCCTCTTTTTGATCTGATGCCACCCCTCTGTATGTTTTGATTAGGAACAGGGATCAGGAACAGAAGGCCTGGTTCAGTACAGGGTCGGGGGGCAGCATAGGCAGTGCGGTAAAATCCTCAGCGGCCACTTCAAGTCATGCTGACCTGGGCTTTTTAATGCTATGGAAGGTGGAGTGTGTGGAATTCGGCCCACGAGGGCTACAGAGGTGAACCTGTCTGTCTGAGTGTGCTGTTGGTTGCTTGTTACAGTATTTTCTGCGTAGTATACATTTATAACACTTCACAGACATTTTAACAAAAAGAATAAAAAGGTCAGATGCTGCAAATGGCATCGTTTAAAAAAAATTCCCTCTTGAGGACCTCCTAGGTGCCACGTGCTGGCCCTCGGCGTTGGCCGGGCAGAGCAGACAGGCCCGGCTCTGAAGGAGAGGCAGGCAGGCAGAAGGGGGTCTCCCTGTCACGGGGTGCCTCACCCCACCCCTGTGCTCTTACAGATGAGGGGCTGTGGGACATCCTCATCAAAGACATCCCCAAGGAGGTGACCTCCTACACGTTCAGCATGGACATCCTGAAGCCAGGCGTGAGCTATGACTTCCGGGTCATCGCAGTCAACGACTACGGCTTCGGCACCCCCAGCAGCCCCTCCCAGTCTGTGCCAGGTACTGGCCTGGGGGGTGAGGGGTGGGGGGTGTCCTTGGACAAGGCTGGGTGGTGGGGAAGGAGGAGAGGCAGCAGAGGCCCGGAAGCACTGGGGTGGGGACCGAAATGCACTGTGCTCTTAATGCTCCAAAGCAGTGAGCCCTGGGCCAGGGCCTGAGTCAGCTTTCCACTGTGGAAGAAGCTGGGACAATGGCTCTTTTGGGTTCCTTTTCAAGGACTCCAGCAGCCCTGGGCAGGTGGCCCAGTGGACTTGCGCACGAATCAGTGGGCCCAACGTGAGAGCTTCCGTGAGCTCATCACCCAGGAGATTCAAGGGCGCCAGGCCATAAACTGTTTCCATAGAAACCACCCCCAAACAGACAGAGTCAGCAGCCAGTGGAGCACAGTGCCCAGGTGGGGTGGCCTGCCATCCACCCTTTTGTCCTCACCAAGTTCTTCCCATCCAGCACGTCTCAGAGCTCACGAAGGACTCTAATCTCAAAACCTGTGACCTTAAGTCGAACCACTAACCACTTTTAATCCCGGGGCCTCTTCCCTCAATGCAGAAATATAACTTCTACTCACCAGGGGAGTTTCAAACACCCCGCTGCCTCCCTCCTCCCACACACTTTCGCCCTTGTCCAGATGGATAGGACTGAATCATGGGAAATAAACACTTGAGGACAGAAATAGAAGCCAGCCCCTCATCAGGGTGGATGAGACAGGCTAGTGTAGAAAGCATAGTACTGGGGACTGGGAAGGAAGAGGAGCCCCACCTGGAGAGACATTTGAAAGACCCGCTCATGTCCACCATCCCAACAACCCCCCTTTCTGCTACCAGAAAAAGATTCTGCCTCAACTAAACTTGGGGACACACTCTGCCAGGCCCACCACAGGCCAGAAAAGCACCTTTCCAATGCAAAGTTGTGTCTGCCCATCAAGGTAGGCCATGAGAGGCAATGGGGAGAAAGGAAAAAGAGCAAGCACAACACCCCTCCTGCACTCCAGCCCGGGTCTCTGGCAGACATCACTAATCAATCCTGGCACTCTTTCCTCGTGAGTCCAAAAGCAACCCTAGAACTCTTCTCAAAACAGCCTTACGGGGCACTCCATTCGTTGATCAGAGCTGGCACTAAAAACGTTTGTCCCTCCCAACTTTGTCTTGGGCTCCACCTGTTCGGAGGGCACAGACCCCACCTACACATACACTGAGGGCAGGAGATAGGGTCCCCACTGGAGCGGCAGGTTTGGAGGCAGGAGGGGCTGAGCACCCTGGCCCTGACACCCACTCTGTGTTCCAGCCCAGAAAGCCAGCCCGTTCTATGAGGAGTGGTGGTTCCTGGTGGTCATCGCCCTGGTCGGTCTCATCTTCATCCTGCTTCTGGTCTTTGTGCTCATTATCCGGGGCCAGAGCAAGAAGTACGCCAAGAAGACAGACTCAGGTGAGCCGGTACCCAGCCCTGCTGGCTGGGCTGGACTTTCCCGTGGCTGCCTCCCTTTCAGCAGGTGCAGGAGGGGTCTCTCTCTCCTGGAAATGCCCAGGCTTCCTACATAATCTCCACCTCCAATTTTGGTTTCAGCTCCAATGAGAGAAACCAGGCAGCCCAGCCAGGTGGGGAGAAGGGAGATGGAGGAAGGGAGACCACCCGTTCTGAAGGAACGGGGTGAGTGATTGGTGTTGATCTGCTCCCCTTCCCGCGCCACCCCCCCAGGGAACAATGCCAAGTCTGGTGCCCTGGGCCACGGGGAGATGATGAGCTTGGATGAAAGCAGTTTTCCTGCCCTGGAACTCAACAACCGACGACTCTCTGTCAAGAACTCCTTCTGCCGAAAGAATGGCCTGTACACCAGGTAGTGGGCTCTCTGCATGGGGTGCCAGGGGATGGAGGCTTGAGGGCCAGCAGCACCCAGGTTTGGGAGGGCCACAGAGCAGGCCATGCCCCCTTGGCCTCGCCCTGTCCCGGAAACCACTTTCCACCCCAGTGAGTGGGAATAGTCAGCAGAAAGACACAGCAGGGCCTGGGCAGCACAGCCAGGGCCAGGGGCCACAGCCCAGGGGAGGGCACACTGGGAAGGAAGTCACAAGGAGCTGGGTACCAAGGGTTTCTGCCAATGACAAGGGACAAACACCTTGCATAAGTTTGCAAACCAACCCACTGCTATTTGAAACCAGCTGTTCCTAGGAACAGCCTGAAGCTGTGATAGTCACTTGCCCCAAAGCGGGGACGGGCCTTGGCAAAAGTAGGCTGGATAGACACATGTGAGTGAGAGGGGCCGGGAGCTCCCCATGGTTGCCTCTGCCCTACCTGTCCTCCTCCAGCTCTAGAAAGAGGGCTGTCTGAGTGTAGACGTGTTCCCCTGAGTCCTCTCTCATACCTGCTGTAGTGGTAGAACAGTTTTCTCCCACCTCCCTGCCCCCCACCACCGCCCCAAGTCCACACTCTCAGCACTGTCCTCAAAGGGCAGCATCCAACCCTAGCAAGATTGAGGCTGGTGGCAGGCCAGCTCTCTCCTTCTGACTTTGCTCCAACCCCAGGCCCTGCTAGCCCACTCCCTGTGGCCGGCCACCCCGCCCATTTCCAAGGGCAGCGGCAGCTCACAAAACTTCTCTGTCTGGTCCCGGAGGGAAGAGGCAATGTGTGTGTTCTTCAGGAGGATGGGGGGCCAGCTCTCACCCTCCGCCAAAGCCAGCTCTCCAAAGAAAGGGACATTTGAGGCCACGGTGGCAGGCCCAGCATGGCCACCACAGTCTCGCCAGGCTGGCTCCAGGGCCCTGCCACATGGAACAAGGGGGCGTTTCACCAACAGCCTGGCCTCGCCTGCCTCTCACGCCCACAGTGTACGCGCACCGTAGCCCCTGAGTGACCCTACACCACTGGGTGTACACAAAAATCCCATTTGCACCGAAGGAGCCTCAGGCTCTGGGCCCAACTCAGCCGCAGTGACACTGCCAGCCCCCGCTCACCTGCATGTCACCAAGACAGCGTTAGCCTGGCACCCTGCGGTCTCCCTCCTCTGTCATCTATATGCTTGTCTTGTCTACATTAAGCTGCAGCTAGTACTGCTATTATTTTATTTTTCACATAAAGATGTGCTTTGTTGATTGGAATGTAATCAGGGCAGATACCGTACGGAGGTTGGGGGTGAGGGGGTGAGGGGGTGGAGGTTGCTGGTGACAGATTCCTAGGTCGAGGGACTATTCTCAGAGCAGTGTTGCTGTAGCGAACAGCTCCAGCCCCTGTGCAGATGGCTGGGGTTCAAAGCCTCTGTTCCAGAAAACCTTCCTGGAACAGGCTGGGCAGGTGTTGGAGCATTAGGCCCTGGGCAGTACCTCCCTTGGCCCCCATCCTGAGGGCAGAGTCATAGAGGACCCCAGCCTTGCCCACTCTCCAGCCTCTAGGCTGCACCGCCCACTCCCCCATGGCAGGTGGAGTGCCCAGACACCCCACCCTGGGTGTTAGTGCTGACAACTCAGAGCCAGGCTCTAAGTCACCTGGAAGGGCACAACTTTCCACAGGTGGGGTGTGACTTAGCCCTGGGAACCACTTTCCGTCTCTGCATAGATCAGTGGCAGGGAGGGAAGAAGTGCTTTTCCTTTCCCTCCTAACCCCTGTGCCAACTCTCTAAAGCTCACCTGTGAGTTTAAGGATCGCTGGGGGAGTTGGTCTGCAGTGCAGGTCTCCTGGCCTCCCCTGAGGATGCGGTTCCCAAGGACTCAGTGGGGCCCAGGATGCTTTGTAACCTTCACTGCCAGGTAGTCCTAATGCCTGAGGGCTTGGAACCACAAGTGGGGAATCTAGGAGCCTCCCCCACCCACCATTTCCCTGGAGCTGATTCTGGAGGCTGGTCCAGCACCTTCAGCACCCCGAGCCTTCCCCACCACAGTGGATCCCCTGGCCACGGTCCACCTCCCAAGGCACAGCCTAGGAACAGCAGGCACAGCAGGGTGAGGGATCCGGGGTCTTCACGCCTCCAGACCTCGGTGCGGCCTCCCCGAACCAGAGGAGGCAGGCGGATCTGAGTGGGACCACCTCTCAGCCTCACCCCACTCTCCCCAGATCTCCGCCCCGGCCCAGCCCAGGCAGCCTGCACTACTCCGACGAGGACGTCACTAAATACAATGACCTCATCCAGGCGGAGAGCAGCAGCCTGACGGAGAAGCCCTCAGAAGTCTCCGACTCTCAGGTGAGGGGCAGGAGGGCCAGGTGCTCTGACGGGATGCAGAGCAGCCCCTTTCCAGAGTGCTGGCTGCACGGAGGCCCAGCCCGGGGGCCCATCACAAGGACTCCCTCCCCTCCTTCCCTTTATGGGCCATAGCAACCGAAGGGCCCCAGGAAACTGCCCAGAAGTCCTGTGTGGGTCAGCTGCCACCTGCCATGCTCTGCTCAGAGTTTGCACCTAGGGTCCATGGGTCCCTGGAATCTTGGTCATGTAAGATACCCAAGACCATGGTCCTCACCCTCTCATGGGGTGAGGAGTCACCCATGTGCTCCGTCACTCAGTGGCTCTAGCCTGCGAGGCTCCTGAAGACGAGGGGAGGGAGGCTGACATAGCAGCCTGTCCTGCCAGACTCAGAGAACTGAGACTGAGCTGGTCAGGGTCAGAATGAGCACCAGAAATGAAGGCCGGGTACCCTGGGGACCCAAGGACGGGAAGCAGGAGAGGCTGATCAGGCATTAGAGCTTTAGAGGCCCAGATCTGAGTTTGAAACCTGTCTCTGCTGCCAATGAGCTGGGGAATCCTGGGTCTAATGGAAAAACCTCTCTGAGCCTCAGTTTCCCCATCTGTAGAATGGGCAGGGTTAACAACAGGCTCTCATGGGGCTGAGATCAGGCATAGAGAAACTCAGCATAGGGCCTGGCTCATGGCAACTGGTGAATAAATGTCAGCTCACATATTAAGGAGACAGTGCCTCTGGGAGACACAGAGCTTTAGAGAGGCTGCCATTAGGTGGGCCACTCGGGGACACTCTGTCCCAGGCCAAGGGGAGAGGAGGCAGAGTGCATTCCAATGAAGGGATGTTACAGCCTCCCACCCCAGCCCTCTTGGCCTCAGCCAAGCCTGGTAGTTGCCGAGGAAGGGCCAAGAAAGGCCACTGTATCCCACGCCCTGGACCTTTTCTGCCCGGTCCTGGGAGAGGACAAGAAGGAAGGGCTGCCAGCAAGGAGTAGGGCTGTGGGCCGCGTAGGAGGTGCCAGCAAGCCTGGGATCCGGCTGTGGGCCCCGGGGACCGAGGGCCTCTCGCCCACTGCTGTTTTGTTCAGCACCAGGGTTACTGCTGCGCTGGGCAGAGCCAGGAAGGCCGGAGCTAGCACCCCAGCTCAGCTGGCAGAGACAGAGACCCCAGCTTAGCCTGGCTTATGCGGGGGCCCATGTGATTCAGGTCATGGCATCTTCTTATGAGTATTTAACTCCTTGTAGCCACGTGGGTACAGGGACTTATAAGGCCGTGCTTCCCTGAAGCGGGATGTTTTGTCTTTCTCCCCAAAGAGAGTGATGAGCATTTAGATTCTAGGCATTCAAGGTGAAATTCAAAAAGAGAAACTTGCTACGTCAGTGGGGCTGTAGTAGAGGACTCCCTAAGCGATGAGAGAGCAAGGCAGTGGGCAGCCAGGGGACTCACCACATTGCTCAGCCAGCCTCCCTTGACCTTCTGCAGAGGGCATTGTTAATCCACCCCCGGTGGTTGAGCGCCAACCCTTCAGGGAGCAAGTCCTCTGAGTGCAGGAGGTATTTTCCAATGTTTCCAGAGCTTTCTTGGCCATCCCTGCATGGGTCTGGAGGACCCTCACAGGGGACGCAGAGCTGGTCCCTGAGGCCATGCCAGGCCCCCCAGCCATCCCAAGGCCATCCGTCTTTATAAGCTCCCCCAGAGTGGCAGATACTTGGGATCCTCTGCTTAGCCATAGGCCTCATTTGTTCGAAACAAGCCCATCACTTGAACACTATTTCCATAGCAACCTGGACCCAGTCATACACACACCCCCCAGGAGCATATACCCTAGTGAGAGGAGGCTTCCCGGCTCCAGAGTCAGCTGTCACAGCAGAATGCCCAGGCTCCCTTCCAGGGCAGTGGACCTGGCGACTTTGGGATGGTTTGGCATTTGAGTTGGGAGCGGTGTTGGATTGAGTTGGGTCTATTTACTCAGAAAGCTAAGCTCCATGAAAGCAGGGGCATATGACAGTTCTGATGGCTGTTGTATCCCCAGTGTCCTGCATGGCACCTGGCACACATCACTCTGCACGTTCTTATTGAAAACATGAAAGGGGCGTTGGGGTGCTGGTCACACTGCGCAGACTCCAGACAGAGCGTGGTCCGAGGGTAAACAGATGTGTGGCTGGCGTAAAAGTTATTCCCCGTGACCGGCACCACGACTCACACAAGTGAAGAGGTGTCGCCCCTCTGAGTCACACCGAGGACGAGGGCCACACCCCCGGGGCTGTGCTTAGCCCACAGACCTCACACTTTGTAGCGTTGCAGCGACCCTCCGAGGCAGGCATTAGTGGGAAACTGAGGCTCAGCTCAGAGAGCTTGAGGGAGTTGACTCAAGTCCACCCACCAGAGGGCAAACCCAGGGTCCCGCTCCCACGCTGGAGAGCCAGAGCCGCCGGGCTGGCCTTCTGATGTTGTCCTTCGGGCCCATGGGCCTACCCCATGCTGATGCTGTCCCCTCACGGCAAAACTTTCTGGAAAGGCATTAAAAACTGACTGATGAGACAGTCTTGAGAACAGCTAACTATGGAGTGCAAAAAATCAAAATAAAAAACCCTCAAGCCCATCTTCAAAGGGTAAAGACAGACACCGGAAGAAAGTGCTCCGGGCCCTAACATTGTTCCCCAGAAAGGCATCCAGCCTGGGCGGTGGGGCATGGGTGTCGCAGGCCAGCCCCGGAGACGGCTGCTCTGCGGGGGAGCTCCAGGGGGTCGTGGTTGGTGTGTGGCCCTGGGTTGAACCCAGCTCTGCCCCTTACTGCCTCTGGATCGGGGAGGGGTCCGCACAGCCTCACCCATGTAGGGCAGCAGCACCGTCTGTCCAGAGGGCTGTTGCACGGCGTGCACTAAGAGAGTCGGGCCCGTGTGGTGCCCACCAGCGTCACTCGGGTCTGCTGGCTCAGGAATGGCCCTCTGGCTTTCGGGCCGTGGCGGGTAGCCTGGCATGCAGGTGGCTCTTGCCAGAGCATCAGCATCCTCAGAAATGGGGGAGCCCCACGAGACTCTGAGAGGGTATGGTTGTCCGTGCCCACGTCCCCCCAGCCCCAGGGCACTGGTTTGCTGCGCCATCGTGAAACGCCCCATTGTTCAAATGTTGGATGGCTTTCACACCTGTTGGTAAAGAGCCACCACCCTGAGCCCCTGAGTGTCACCAAGAGGACCCCAAGCAGACTGCTCGTCATTCTGCAACTCCAGGGTTGTGCCTGGTTCAGTGAGGGGAATACGGGACCCTGCTTCAGGACCCTGGCAGCCCATCCCCTGTGCCTCCAGTGTCAGGTCAGAGTTTGTGCCTTGACAGCTAGGAAGGCCCAGATGCCAGTGTTTGTCCATCCGCGGTGGTGAGGGCTCTCTGATGGGGGCGGGGGTGAGCAGAAGCTGATTTCTCAGCTCTCATTTCTTCAGCATGTACTCTGAGGATGTAGAGGTGACGGAGACATGGTCCTGCCCCCAGAGCTCCTGTGGGCTGGAGGGGACAGGCTGGACACAGAGCCGCTGGCCTCCTTCCAGTGCCCCTGTTACCAGTGTAGTAAGTCAATCCTGTGGCCACTTGCTTGCCCCCGTGAGGAGCTGCAGGACTATAGATAAGTATGTGGGTTGTGGGGCGTCCGCCGTTGCAACGTTCAGTCTGGGACTGACGGGGGGTGTCACCTAGTCTCCTGCTCTGATGGCGTGTTCCGAAGGGTCAGGGGCCGCAAGGGCTGGCCCCTCTGTGTCAGCTGCTCTGGAGGGTGACTTCCTGTCTTTTGGAGTCCCCCTCCCCCAGGTCCTCTGACAGTGAGTCTTGCATGTGCCACCTGGTTTGTGTCCTAACTCAGACCACCCAAAACTCACTCTCCAAAGCCAGTGGGGATTCGCCAGCCGGCTCCCTGTGATACAGTAATAAACAAAAAGTCGATGTTTTTGCAAACAGACAAATATGAAGTGATGTGAGAAAGGTCATATGGGGCAGTGGTGAGTCTGGGGGGCTGGCTGTCCCCAGAGGGCACAGGAGTGGGGTGGGGTGGGGGCTGCACCTCCAGGGCTGCAGGAGAAGGGGTCCAGGCTGCTAGGCAGGACCCACACAAAGGCTGCGTGTGGCTTAAAGGGCCTGTGTCTTGCCTGCTGGAACCTCTGAAAATGAAGGATGGCTTCAGTCCAACTTCGTTTTCAAAGTAAGAGCCCAAGTTTGGTATAAAATGTTCATAGCTAACACACAAGAAAATCTCAATGGGAGAGAAATTCCAAGCCATGGCACCTTCCCTAATCGCTATTCAGGTCTTTGTGCGACCCCGGCAGCCCCGCTAAGCTCATTGTAGTGGCACAAAGCCTGTGCGGAAGAGTGAGAAGCTGTACGGACAAGTTAGGTTTTCTATGTGGGGTTGGCCAAAAACTGTTTAGTTCTTTCTGTAAAATAAAAGACTCATTTTTTGTTTTCGCCAATAACTGTATTGATTTGGATATTTTGAGTATGTCAATTATCTCCCACTATTGGCTTCTGGTGGGGAGAGGCCAAGGGTGCTGTTAAACATCCTCCAGTGCATGAGACAGCCCCGCAGCAAAGAATTATTTGGCCAAAATGTCAACAGTACCAAGAGACTTTGC
Source organism: Tonatia bakeri (assembly GCA_004024845.1). Classification (NCBI taxonomy): domain Eukaryota; kingdom Metazoa; phylum Chordata; class Mammalia; order Chiroptera; family Phyllostomidae; genus Tonatia; species Tonatia bakeri. The sequence goes on along the minus strand of PVIA01010266.1, from coordinate 30,051 downwards.
AAACCACTTTTATCACAACACAATCTTTTTTCATTTCAGTTGCATCTTTACCTTTCTTTTTTAAAAAGATTTTATTTATTATTTTTAAAAAGAGGGAGAGAAACATTGATATGTGAGAAATACATTGATCTTTTGCCTCTCAAATGCCCCCAGCTGGGGGACCTGGCCTGCAACCCAGGCATGTGCTCTGACTGGGAATTGAACTGGTGACCCTTTGGTTCGCAGGCTGGCACTCAGTCCACTCAGCCACACCAGCCAGGGCACATTTTTACCTTCCTTGAAAAAATAAAGCATAGTATGCCAGACATGTTGCCTGTCTTCTTTCAATATTAAAATAGCTGCACACAAATTTACCAATTTTGATAGGCTTGTTTTTAATGCATGCTGATATGACAGCTGTCACCATACAATCTAATAAAATTGTCCTGGATGAAGTTAAAGACAACCAAGCACTACCAGAGCCATCGTATGGAAAATAACTAAGCAAATTGTTGGCCAACCCAATAGTATGTTTTGAACACCCAATCATAATAGTGAACATTTATGGAGCCCTAGTGGGGAGCCAGGAATAACTGCAAAGATTATTCCAGAATGGCACCACTTAACCTTCTGGGAGGCCTGATGGATTTGCAACTGTTTCAGATAAAGACGAGGAGGCCCCCAGCACAAAGCCCGGCCCCACCTCTAGACCCCCTGCCCACCTGTTGCGCACCACACACAGGCGGGGCCCTGTGTGGCACCCGGGAGGGATAAGCACTGGACTGCCCTCCGTGGAGCCCCTTCCTTCCTTCCTTTCTTGGTGCGTTTACTCAGCAACTATTCATTCTGCACCCGCTAAATGTACCAGGCACTGTTTACATGTGGCGGCTACAGTGATGACCAAGACAGGCTCTCGTGAACGTTGCATTATGATCTATTAGGGAAGACCACAAGCTTGTAAATAACCACATTTTCAGTTCTCATTAAAGTGTTATGCCCGCAGTAACTACCTTCAGGAGGAAAGTGTTAAACGAAAGCCTTCTCCTTTCTTGTGGCGCAGATAAAGCACTGTGAGGAATCCTGGAGGAAGGTTGTATCCTCCTGGAAGCTCACAGAGGGCTGCCTGGAGGAGGTGACATTTCAGCTGGGTCCAGAAGTGTGAACAGGATGGGATTATGCATAGAGGGGAGGAGTGCAGGTTCCTGTTTGGCTGGAGTGGTGGTGGTGGCGTCACCTCCCTCCCACTGTTGAGTGTCCTACCTTTTACCAGTATTTGCCTCTTGTCCATCAATCGGGCCACAGGTTTTACAGCTTCAGCAAGGCCCATCTCCTTCCCGGACCCACAGAGGCCCGGAAGCCCAGCTTGTGTCAGATGAGAGGCACAGGGAGGCAGGACAGAGCAAGCCTGGGGAGGAGGAGGAGCCACGTGTGGGGCACCTGCTGTGCTGAACTCCGAGCTTTATACATTCTCATTTAACATCTAACTGCCCTGCCATGCAGATGGGAAAATCCCCGTTTCACAGTTGGGAAAACTGAGGCTCACAGAAGTCAAGCAGCCAGTGGGGATTCAAATCTAGGTCCGGCTGGCTATGAGGTGGTGCCAGCTGCCCAGCAAAAGTGTGATTGATGGAGGGAGGCCTTCTCAGACCCTGACCCCACTCCACACCCCAGTGACCTCCAGGAGGCCCCTGACCACAGGTGTCTCTGACACCTGAAAGCTGGCACACACTGGCTGTCACCTAACCTGCAAGGGCACAGGTAGCCTATGTGACATTGTGCCTGAGCTGAAATTTTCAAAGGACATTCGTGGGAGATTTCCAGCTCTTTTAGTACAAGGAGCCCAAGGCCCTGACAAAATCGAGCCTCAAGGGGGCGACCAGTGAGAGAGATACTTAACATGTCCCTCCACCTCACCTCTGATCCCTGGCCCTGCAACCTTTGTAGGAGGGGCCCCTGCTCACTCAAGGGGAAGGGCATCTAAGGGGCCAGCCTCATGCTGGGCTTCAGGCTGGACTGGACTCAGGCCGCCCCTGGGACCGCAGACGAGGGAGGAGCTCCTGCTTCCAGTTTCTACAGGAGCCGCACAGGGTGACCTTCCTGTCATAAGGGGCAAGACATTCCCACAGGACATCACGAGAGTCAGCAAGGTGCGGGTGCCCTGCCTGGCCCCAGGGTCTCCATGCCCATCCACCAGCCTGTGTGGCGCCCTTCCATCACCTGCTGAGTCTGGTGCAAGCATCCCTGCCTCTAGAAACCAGCAGAGAAGCAGAAGTCTTTCTTTTGCCCCTCTCTTTTGTTCCTGTCTTTTCTGTGAACCCCCCTCCCCACTCCCATCACCAGGCCTGGAGTCCACACCCCGCCCCTCCCCAGACCCCTGTAATTGCTGATTGAGTGGCTTTGAGGAGCTGTTAAGAGGCCCAGGAGCCGAAACAGTTGCCTGATTGCCTGGCGGCCTGGCGGGGCTGCCCGTGAAAGGCCCTCTTTGTGCTGGGCCAGTTACTGGGAAGCTGCATTCAATTACCGAGGGCCGCGTGAGAGTTGAAAGCCCGGAATGGGAGCCCCTGGTCCCCCCTCGCTTGCTTTCTTCTCTTCTCACCCCACCCCCACCCAGAGAAGAAACAGATGTTCTTGGAGATGGAGGCTGGAGAGCAGTCGCTGATGCAAAGACCCCCTCCTTTGGCTTCAGGAGAGCTGGTGGAGGGAGGCAGCGGGAAGCTAACCCCCAGCCCATTTAGCTCCCAGCTCTTCCTTCTCTCCCTTTCCCCTCGCCCCAGGAATGCTGCCCCACAGAGTGTCTGGCACACAGTGGGTGCTCAACGGATGGTAGCTGGCTAGAGGGAAATGATTAGACAAATGGGCTTTGGGATCTGGGGGGCCCAGGAGGGCCGGAGACCAGTTCTTCAGCCTTGCAGCCATGCCTCCCTCTGAAGAAAAGGGGGGTTGGGGAGGGGGTTGGAGCTGTCTAAGCAGGGTCAGCCTCCCCCCATCTCCCTGGGCCCCTTCCCATCCCTCCTGGTGGGGCTTCAAAGCCCCATCCCCCCAGACCCACCCTTGCTCTCTCCCTAACTACCTATCACAGCGTTCTTTCCTTTGTAGCTCATTTCACTCTGTGATCCGTGGGGACCTACCCATCTTACAGACAAGGATGCTGAGGCCAAGGGAGCCGGGGGATGGGTGCACTACCTAGCCCATAAGGAGCAAAGTTGAGACTTTTCTAAGCCACAGTCCCTGCTACCCCACTCATTCACTCTGAGATGGACCCAAAATGATTTGGGGATTCCTCTCCAAGAGAGCCACCCCAGCTAGCTAGCAGGTACCCCGCCAGACAGGCCTAACCTGCAGAGGAAACTGGGCACCCCTTTTTGCCCCCCCACACACACTCACAGACCCTCGCTGCCCTTGGACCCAGGGGAACCCCAGCCTCCTGCCTCACGGCTAACCACAGCCAGCCGGCTCAGACCCCTGCCTCTGGGGGCCAGCCACACCACAGCCCCAGGCATTATGTACCCCCTCCCCCCTCCCCCCTCTTGGCATATGGAGCCTTCTGTCTGTGCGGGCCCCTTTGTTCCTCCTGGGCCGGCAGCTGGGCAGTAGGCAAAGAAAGGGGCTGGCATTATGCTGCACTGCGTCCTGGGGAGCCCAGGCAGGGACTTCCCATTGTCTTGGTCCTGGGGGTTTGCTGGGGGGGATAGTGAGGAGGGCTAAGGTTAGCGGCAGGGACCGTGGAGGGGTGAGGTGGAGGGGTGAGGAGGAGGGGTGAGGAGGAGGGGGTCCGGAGAACATAAATTAGCGGGTTGACTGGGAGTATTTATCACTCAGAGGGGAGAGGGCTCTCATTCCCCATCTCGTGACCTCTAGGTAGGTGTGAGCTTTGGAAACATCAGGCAGCGCTACGTTTCCTTGGGAAAAAGTCACTGGTTACAGCACAGAGGTGTGAAAACTCAGCACGGGAACGCGAGTCAGCGTTTCCGTAAGCAGCTGGTTTCGCTCTGGTTCTGTGCTTCGGATCTGTTTCCCTTGGGGGTCCAGATGCCGTGAACGAGAGCAAGTGCACGTTGTATCTCCCACAATGCAGCGCGCGTGGCCGAGGCCCGCTGTCCGGTTCCTTTACCCGCAGAGCTGGACGCAGCTGATCATCCCGGACTCGTTCGTATTGGGCTCACTGGGTCTCCTCGTTACAGTGTTTTTCCAAAGTATGTTTTACTTGGGCTGATGAAGTTAACTTACCACCTTCAAGCGCATACTTGCTGGGCAGAGGCGAGGCGCTCTGGGCACGGTCTCTGAGCTGTGTGTCGTTACTGGTGTGCTGTTCACTAAAATCAGTGCCTCTCTTCCAGAGAGTTCTGATGGTGTCCCCATCTGCTGCCTTCTCGGTTGCTGGGAGCCGAGGGTGGGGGAAGGGCACACGATATTTTTAGCTCCGCAATTCAGATCCCAGTGCTCTCACGCCTTGCAGCCCAGATTGACTCGTCTCACGCTGATCCCCCCATGGGCAGATGGGGCCCATCCCAAGGACACCAAAGGACCAACAAGTATAGCGATGATCTAATACGTTACGTTTCCTTTGAAAAGCTTCAGGACAGTCATCGCGTGACAACCCAGAACTTTGGTTGGTGCTTGTCTCACGCGTATCGTGTGTTTTTGTTTCGGATCACACATGGTTGAGCGGTGTCAGGAGTCTCTACCAGTCTTAGAACCTGGCCCCGGCCTTGTCCCCAGTCGAGGACGCAGTAAGTCAGAGGTAGGGCCTAGAGCGGAACTCAGCGTCTGGTATGCATACTCTGCCTCGAAATGTACCTTTTGTTATTATTCAGAGATGGTGCGGCCAGCAGATCAGGAGCTGACTGCCCCTGAAAAGACAGTTTGTTCTGCATAGTTCTCAAGAAGGGACACACTACGCCGCGCGGGGCCACACAGGGAAATGCCAGAGTCGGGGGCTTCTCCCAAGGTTCCCACAGCAAAGTCAAAGCTGGGGAAGCAGGTTTTGGATAGTCTGAATAAATTCAGGGGCTCTGGAAGGGAGGGGCTGCCCCCCCAGTTGCCTGGTGCCTGGCCCTGGGGTGAGTAGGGAACAGTGGGTCAGCACCTGAGAGCCCATTAGAGGAGGTGGTGGGCAGTGGGCTCTCGATGTGTCATCTGCTAACTGTCTCCAAGAACGGGCCGGCCTGGGAGGGGCAGCCTCTGCTGGGCCAGCGAGGCCTGTATATCAAAGAATCAGGAATACCAAAAGTAAAAAAGCGTGGTTAACTCAATCTCAAAAACATTCCGCTAAGTGAAAGAAGCCAGACACCAAAGTCGCGTATCGGCTAATTCTGCTTGTGCGAAATTGCTGGAATAGGTAGACCCAGAGAAACAGGAAGTGGATTAGTGGTCGCCAGGGGCAGGGGTCTGGGAGCTGGCTGGGGAGGAAGGGATGGGAAGTGGAGGAGGGGGATTAACAAGTTCTGGAACTGGATGGGGGTGGTGGCTGCCCAACTTTGGGAATGCACTAAATGTCACTGGAACGTACACTTTAAATGGTTAACTTTAGGTTGTGTGAATTTCACCTCAATGTTTAAAAAAGATTGGAACTCAGGTCTTCTGATTCACATCAGAAATCCACAGGCTTTGTGCCATGATCTTGTCTGAAGGAGGCATAAGGCAGGCCTAAGGGGGCTTCTCGCCCTCCGGGCAGTGCAGGGGCTGAGGGGCCCACGGTCCGGGGCTTGCAACAGAACAAGCAGGTGTTCAAAGTCGAGCCCTCTGTGCCTCCCAGTGCTGAGCATGCAGACCTGTCCCCAATGGGCCACTGACACCCTGGTTCTCTGTCCTGCTAGGGGAGCGACAGCGAGTATGAGGTGGACCCGAACCACCAGAAGGCCCACTCTTTTGTCAACCACTACATCAGCGACCCCACATACTACAACTCCTGGCGGCGGCAGCAGAAGGGGATCTCCAGGGCCCAGGCACACAGCTACACGGAGAGTGACGCAGGGGAGCTGGACCATGCCACCGTCACCCACAGCAGCAGTGTCCAGCAGGGCAGCCTCTTTCGGCCCAAGGCCAGTCGGACCCCAACGCCCCAGAACCCCCCGAACCCCCCGAGTCAGCAGAGCACCCTCTACCGCCCCCCCAGCAGCCTCGCCCCTGGCTCCCGGGCTCCGATAGCAGGATTTTCATCATTTGTGTGACCTCCAAAGAGGAAAGAGAAAGACGGCACCAAATGCCCCCTCCGCCCCTCCCCACACTGCCTGCCAGAAAACAAAAACACCAAGAAACCAAGTCGACTGTTCACCTCCTGAGTTTATTTTTCCAGAGATTCCAGGGCCAGCGAAGCCAGAGTGAGAAGGGAGAAGAAAACCATGAGACGACATGTGTGGCCGGCAGTTGGTCAGCTTCACAACTGTGGGGTTGGCTGCCCCTTGGGGGACAGGGCAGAGTTGGGGGTGTGGCTGGGGCAGACAGGAAGGGGTTGAGTCCCTGGAGGGGGGTTGTAGAAAGGGCAAAGGGCTGGAGGGCTGCAAGGCAGACCTGACTGAAGGGAGAAGCTTCTGGAATTCTAGCCAGCTGCCCCTCTTCCAGCCTGTGCTGGAGTGCTGGGCCCATCACTGGCCGATGCTGTGCCAGGATGGGTGTCTCCAGGCAAAGCTCACCTCCTCTCTCTTCACCCAACCACTGCCAAGTGCATCCCTGCCCCTGGCAGGCATAGATGGTTCCTGCCGCCTCCTGCCCTGCTCCTCACCCCCACGGCCCCCTCCCTTGCTCAGCTTCTCCATCAAACATTGAGTTTATTTAAAAACAGAAAACAACTAAAGGGTGAGAATTTGCCTAGCTAGCTCCTTGTTCCTAACAGATTTTTTCTTGTAAATCCAAGGGTTCAGGAGAGTCCCCCTTCCCTGCCACTGAGCCCAGCCATCCCTTCACTTGAACTCACTGTCTGGAGCACAGAGGAACAGAGATGAACTCGGGGAGAGAGAGTAGGGGCACAGGCCGGGCTCCGAGGGCACAATCGGGCGAGACACAGGCAGTCAGGGATGTAGGATGGCTGCTTTGACTCTCCTCTTCCCTCCAGTTCGGGCACCACCGGCCCCGGCCCCAAAGGGAGAGGGGAGAGAGAACACCTGGGACAAGGACATTCAGCTTGCCTGGGGCCAGGGAGCTCGTGGGGGTGAGGGATGGCCGTGGCAGACACACCTCTCTCCCTGGACAGACACCTTCCTTCTGTCACACACACGTGTGCACACGTGTACACACACATGCCACATCCCACGCACCGGCAGGGAAAAGGGCCTGGGTCCTCTCCCAGAGAAACCCCTTTGGGTTCTTCTAGCCAAACAAGACACTCACTTTCAGATCTGTGTTCCTCTCACGCTCACCCCATAGCTCTCCATGTCTAAAACATCCGCCTCCTAAAGCACAAGGGCTCAGGGGCCCAGCCGGGCGGCCAAGTCCCTGGTCCAGAGGCCACGGCTGCTCGAGTTTGCCAATCTGCTCAGCACCCAGTTTGCAAAGAGTCAAAGAGCATCCCAGCCCCCGTGATGGCTTCTAGGCTTGGCTCAGCCCAGCCAGGGCCCAGAGCAAGGAGGGGCCCACCCAAGCTGACACAGTCCCTGAGATGCGTAGTCAGGCAGCCGGAGGAGCAGGTCAGATGGGACCAAAGGACAAGAATAGCTGATGGGAGGCAAAGCTCTTAACCACGCACAATCCGCTCCAAGGAATGTCCTTTAAAAGGCTGCTCCAGTGGTCTGGATGTTCCCATCAGCTTGGGACTTCTGGGTGCTGGGGTCAAGGGGGGAGCCTATCTAAGCCCCTGGGCCTCTTACACCTCGAGAGTTGGAGATAGACACCTGCTTCTGGAAAGGAGATGGCCAGCCCAACATGTTCAGTTCGGCCTGGGGCACCTCAGTAGGCAGGACTCCCTGGGGTGCCGAGCACAGCCACTGCGTCTGCCCAGGGGGAGGTGGTGGCCTGTTTGGGGGAGTGGTAAGAGAACACTTAGGGAGGCCTGAGTGGAGAATCTGGAGGTGAACCAAGGACAGACAGGGCCTGTATACCCAAAGCAGGGCCAGGGGCCTGAGGAAAGGGTCGGCCCAGCCAGGGGCTCCAAGCACTGGGATCCCCCTGGGAAATGTGTGCAGGGGAAGTCGGGAAAACAGGCAGGCTGACCCAGCTCCAGGGTCCAAACAGCCTCTCAGAAATTGGGGCTGGGAAGGGAAACAGTCTTTCCCCCAAAGGAGGGCATGGCCTGAGGTCCTGCTTTCATACACATCTGGCGTTTCCATAGCAGCACATCTGCAGCTGCTGTGTTCTCTTTCCTTTCTGCTCATCTCTCTCTCTCTCTCCCCCTACAGCTGTGTCTTCTTCTCTGTCTGCTGTGTGTTTAACCATTTAAGGAAGTTCCCAGTTTGCATTAGGGAATTACCCTAGCCCAGCCCAGGGAGGGGTTTGGGGGGGTGGAGGCAGGGATGAGTAAAAACATTGTGTGTTTGTGTGTGTTGTACATGAGGCCAGATTTCCTTTGCCTTTCATGAATCACGCGGTGCACTAAGGTGTTCGTTTACCCTCCCTCTGCCCCCGTGTGCTCATTCACACCCATGCCGGCACACCTGTGCAGGCACACACACTCGCAGGCACAGAAAACACTTCGGATGTGTGTTAGCCAGGGGACTCTTGCAACCACCTCCGATGGCTTCGGTTGTCTCGCTGTGGAGCACAGGCAGCCCAAGTCGCTCCCACTTGGGACGAGGCTGGGGTCTGTCATCTGAGGGGACAAGGACGCTGGGCAAACCAACGCTCTCAGACGAGCCCCTGAAGGCAGGCTGGGCCCAAGGTGAAAATCCACCCTTAGCCCTACCCACCCATCTGAAATGTGGCCTCCACTGCCCCAGCCCAACCTCGAAGCCCAGGTCTCCAGCGGCAGAAGGCTAGATTCCCGAGCAGACGTGTCTTTGCCCTTGTTTACATATCTGCTGGGGCAGTGAAGGCTCCCAGCCCCGGTCCAGACCCCTGGCTGCATGGGACTGGGCACTGCCCATGGGTATCAGGGAGCCTCCCCGACCTGTAGTTTCCTGGGCCAGTGACGCCAGGGCCCCTGTCCGTGTGACTCCTCCAGATGCAGGTTCACACCAGGACACTGAGCACCTGGCACCTTTGGCTCTTCCTGGCTGTGGCCTCGGGAAATCTGGTGTGGCAACCAGCAGCCCACATGCGGCACACGGGGCTGCCCTTCCCCCTCCTGGCCGTGCCTCCAGTGTTCACATCAGCTCTGCACCCAGACTGCCAAGACAAACCAAAAAGCTGCTCTATGCTCCTCCCAGGGCTCCAGGGAGTTTTCAGATCCAGGCTGCACCCCCTGTCCCTGTGCCCTGTCCCCCAACTGACACTGCCGAGACTCAGAGGAAACAAGGACCCCACCCACCCACCCACTGCCCCACCCAGCACACGCTGCCTCGAGGCCTTCTGTCTCTGCCCACACCTCCCTGGGCGGTGCTTTTCAAGGTGCCGGAGCCGCCCCACAGCCCACCCTGGACAGGGGCTGTGCTCCTCTTCCCACGTGCACATCCAAGGGCGCCCACACTGCGGGAGGGGCTGGGGGCCAGAGGGGGAGGGGAGCCATCTGAGCAGAGCCCAGGCTCCCTAGTGCCTCTGTGCGGTCCTGCCTGGCACAACCCCGCCCTGACCACCGCCCAGAGCACAGGTGCCCTCTTGGGACCACCCCCTTCCATCCGTTTCCATGAGAATAACCAAAAGCATTTAAACCTGTTACCTTTCTTTACACATATAAACTCCAAAAACAAAAACCAACACAAATCTTTATTTTTTTGATTTAAAAGATATAATGAAAAATTATGGGGAGAGTATTCGTGATGGCAGGTGTCTATGTGTAAGAAAATATATATATGTCATATAGCTTGTTAGGTTTATTTTTTAAATGAAAAGTAAGAAAGAAATTGATTTGAAATATATACCATGAGAAGTCCCATGTCCTGTCAAACTTGTCGGTATTTTATAAATAAACTTTTTTTTGGGAGTTCTGAAGCAGCATTCGCTTTTCTTCCCCCTGGAAGGTAAATGGGGACGCCTACCCCCATGTTCTCAAACAGTCGGCTCCCCAGACACCCATCCGTGTTCGGCCACGCTGCGCTTTTGCAGAAAGCGCCCAGGGGCCAACTTATTTGCTGTCTTAATTCTCGGGGGAGTGGGCACCTGGGCCCTTAAGTGAAATGTATTATTTTATTTATTTTACCCTTTTAGGATAAGAGCCACTCAGATTATGCCAAGTTATGGGCAGAAGTGGTAACAATGAGCAATGACGGTGACGGCAACAGCTAACAAGGGTGGCATCTGCCCTGTGCTGGGCACTGCCCTAGTGACTTCACACTGGGTAACTCAGCAAATCCTCGTGACGACCCCCTAGCCAGGGAGCTGGATCAGGGAGCGTTTAAGTGGCTTGCTCTTGAGCACTGGAAAAGCCAGGATTTGTACTCAAGCAGCCTGGCTCCTGGGACAGACGTGCTGCCTCTCTGATATGTCGAGGCAAGTGCCTGGCCTGTTTTCATTTTAATTTCAACAAAGCCAGCATCCCAGGCCCAAGGGATCTTGAGACAGTGAGAACTGCTGTGGTGTTCGGTGGATCTAACCAACTTAATCCACCCAGGTTTAGCATTAAGGCTTGAATCACTGAATTTATGAGTAGAGTACAGTGGTGTTACATTACACCACATTTATCTCACGTGCATTAAGTCAGATGGATTCAAATAAAAGAGAGCGAAGGAAAACATGATTTTAACAGCACACGTAATATCACTCACTGAGCACACTTTAGTCTGTGTTATTGTGTAACATGCAGCAGACATTATATTATCCATAGAGGCTTCTCTGTATAATCAAGACATAATTAAAGCAGGGAATTTTATGTGTGTACATATATACATATATATGTATATACTGTACTTTTACTTAAAACTTACAAATGTAAATTCATTCACCAATCTCTTTGCTAAGGCTGAGCCATAGCATTTTTCTTTTTCTTTTTTGGGGGGTAATGAGCTCAATGTATGGGTTTTTTTATTATCTTTCTTACATAAACCACATCTATAAAGCATCATCAGTGAATTCCATTTTCTGTCTCTAAACTAAAGCAAAAAATTATAGACATTATGCATCGAAGACTGCCCATTTCCAGTTCTGCATGTAAGGAGCTCAGAAATCCCAACAAGTAAAAAGCGAAACACACTGAGAAGCCAATGGCTCTCCTCGGGCCCATCAGAGAAGTGAGGTCACAAGGCAGACTGCTGCCCCCAAACTGGGGAGACAGACAGGAATCCGGGGCACCTGGACTTACCAGAGCAGAAAATATGGACTGATATAAGAGCGGAGTCCCAGATTTTATTATCTTGCCCTAAAATTTTACAGTTCTTGTCCATTCTAATTCAACCCACTCCCTTATTTTTGCAACCTTTTTTTCCTTTTCTAAAGGATTCAATGTAATTTTTTTAAAGATTTTATTTATTTATTTTTAGAGAAGGAAGGGAAGGAGAAAGAGAAAGAGAGAGAAACATCAATGTGCGGTTGCTGTGGGCCATGGCCTGCAACCCAGGCATGTGCCCTGACTGGGAATTGAACCTGCGATGCTTTGGTTCGCAGCCCACGTTCAATCCACTGAGCTACGCCAGCCAGGGCGGATTCAATGTAATTTTCAAAGAAATAATTGTTCTCCTTTGCACCCTAATCTTAGCCACTTAGATCACATTTAATTCAATTATGTAGTCACTATAAAGTGTACAGCGGCATAAACAAGTTTGAGAACAGTGATGATGGACTCTTTGTAAACATCCAGCTGGATTTGGCAGCAGCAGATTCCACAGGGCTCTCAGCCTTCAGCATCCAGGGACTGTGCGCATCTTCATGGTTTGCAGGCAAACACAGGGAATCATTTAATACGGCCGGTTAGTTAAGTGGAGGGCAGATAAGAGAGCTTCTCCTGTCTGTACTACAGTACACTTTATTGGTCATAAAGTACGGCACAGTGCATTCTGGACTTTATGGCCAATTTTCAAAGTGATTAAGGGATTTTCAAGGGTAGTTTTGACTATCCATAGCCTTGACATTACATATAATTTGGAACCCAACCCCCCCGCACTAGATGCGGCTGCACGCCAACCGGTTTGAGGATGTTTGGTTAAAGGGAAGTGGCGTGAAAGATGTTCTAGAACAGGAGTCAGACGAGCGGGCTCTGGCCTGGAACGGTCACTCACACACGGTGAGTGCTCTGCCACCAGTCGGATGGATGGCAAGAGCCGATGGAACCATGGGATTTGAAAGAAAAGGCTTTAACCACCAAAAGCCCGTCTTTCTGGTGTTCGAAGCGCCTGTGCTCCTGACCTAGCAGTCTCGTAGCAATATTCTTTCATTCCAATCTTCCTCCCCTTCATTTCTAATCCAAGACTGGCCCGTCCCTAACCGTGGCCAGTGGATGTGGACTTTGGCTGTCTCCAGCTTCATTACCAAGTCAACTACACTAGGGAAAAAAAGACTGCCTACACCAAAAAAAAAAATGAGGAAGGTAAGTCTGATGAGAAGGAAGAAGAGGAGAAGGGAGGAGTTTTCCAAAGCCACGGAGACATGATGTGGTGTCATACACTGGTTTGCGTTATACATACTACTCTTACCCACTGAGACAAGATAACTGTACCTAGAAAACATCAAGGGACCTCTGAGAACTCAGTGGAGTTGCTTTTCTTAAAGCTCCCAGGGTTATTAAATGGGAAAAGCACTTCTGATTGGTGAGGCTAACCCAAAAGAGAAGAGGGTTGGCAGACATGAGTTCCTACAAATTCCAGTTTGAACCTGAACTTGAGTTCGACCTCTATCAGCCCCTACTAGCTCATCTGTGGAATGGGTGCAATTTCTGCGTTTTTCAATGTCAGCCTGATGGAATGAAGCACACAGGAACAACCTCTCAGACAGAGGTGACCTCCCTGGGGGTTCTCCCCCACTCCATTTCTATTCTGTCCCAGTTTCTTTGTCTAAATATGATGTAAGTGACACATGGTCCAGAACCATCAGAGCTGCCTTTTTTTTTTTTTTTTTTGGTCTTTTTTTAGTTTCCCAATCTTGATGGCAAAGCACTTTGGCAGTGAGGCTTGGCTGGAGTCAACAGATGGAGAAAGCAACTACTATTTTTCTTCTTGACGTCGTAGCTTCTGGCAGGGAGGAGTCACTGATGCAGCTGGCTCTGGGGTTTTGGGAGGAGGCCCTGCCACTGCGCAGTGAAGGAAGGTGAGGGAAGATGAGCCTTGGGGGCGGGGGTAGTGCTGAGCAGTCAGCTCCAGGTGAATTGGCTTCATCAGGCTTGAGATGAGCTGCCTCCAGCACCTGCCACGAGGCTCCCGGCACACATTGCTACCAGCCTTTTCGAAAGCTGGCTCCCAGAGGTTCCAAGGAAATTCAGACCTCACCACTTCCCGTTTGGGGACTGTTTGGGCTATTCAGAGCCAATTGTCCAGAAGCTAAGCTGTGCTGTGGGAATGAGAATGGAAATAATTAAGTGGTGTTTGGTTCACTTTTCTCCTCCCAATGTTAATTGTCCAAGTTAACCAAGCCCTGTAGATCAGTGCTTATCACTCCCCCGGAGCTTCAGCCACGCACAGCCCGGGCTACCTCAGAGTATGCCGGAGCTCAGAGCCCAAAGAACATTACCCATTGCTTCAGAGGATCTGGATGCAATGACACTTTCAACTGTGAGCCCCTGGACTGTACCCTAGGCAAACGGAACCACTCTACTGCCGACCCGACTCGGAACACGCAGCTCAGGTAGATGGGGCTGCAGGGTCGTGGAGGCTGGGCCAACTGCCTGCGCCAACATCAACCTGAAGGGTTTAGAATCTGCTCAGCCGGCTCCTTGTGAGGCCCAGATGAAGTAGCCAATGAATGGTGTCGCCATAGGTCCTACTTGCTACCTATTGTCCTGATATAATTATTATCATGCTCCTTGTCACTTCGGTCAGTACATTACCTGGTCCTCCTCGGATGGCCCTGGGATAGCTGTGTGAAAGGTCTGGGAGAACTAAAGGGCTCGTCTCCTGGACACAGCTGTGATTGGGGGCAGGGGAAGATGGCATGGAAGACCCAGCAAGTCAGGCGGCTTCCAGCGCTGGATCTCCTGCGCAACTCCACCAGCCCGGGTGGGGATGCTGCGATCCCACACCCAGAGGGAGGCTCACCCCCCGTACTGTGTTCTCAAGCCCTACATCCTGCCCCTTGAGGGTCTGTGCTGTCCTCAGTCCTCCCTACCGAGGGCTCAGGGACACTAATGTCAGAAGGACACTTTCCTGCCTAGATTCTTCTGATGGAGCGGGTCTTGTTAATAGAGTTGCCCAAGAGAAAAACAAATACTCTTTTCTTCCTTCTATTGGTCCTCCCCTCCCCCATCTCCACCTCCAGTCCCCAAGAACTCCTGACTGTGACATCCCGTGGAAATTGGGGGGAAATCCGCACGAGGGCTAGGCTGTCTTCAGGAACCTTATTGGTCAGCAGAAACAGGCTTGGATGGAGGAAACCTGGATTCGAGGTAGGGTTGCCGGATAAAATGCAAACCAAAATATGCTTAGGACATGTTTATCCTAAAACATTATTTATTGTTTATCTGAAATTCAAATTTAACCAGGCACCCTCTATTTTTAGGGGCTAAATCAGCCACCTGCCTCAAATTCTAACTGTACCAGAGGTGGGGTTTCATGCAAAACTTTCAGAACCTCAGTTTCCTCCTCCAGGAAATGGGGATGCTGAAAACTGCTCTGGGTTCCTTGCCAGAAAGGGCCTGGGTATTAGCAGAGCGATTACATGTGAACATCATTTGGAAGCCATACAACACTCTACACCCCGTAAGGAATTATCGGTATTGTTTGTGGATAAAAGGACACTGGGATCACCCAAAGGCTTTTTGGCTCTGGACACAATTCTGGCTCAATGAGTCCCAACCCATTTGGGCTCTGCCTGCCTCAGGGAATGTCTCAAAAGAAAACTTGTCAATCTTAGAAATTTAGGATTCCTGCAGGGAGCAAAACTGGCCTTTCAGAGTGTATCAGTCATGCTGGAAGCAACAGTACACTCAAATTAGGGTCATCTGAGGCGAGTTTCATACAAGGAGCTTGACAGGCCCTGGGGTCAGAGACAGTGGACCACCCAGGCCTGATAGGGCCAGTGTGGGGGTGGGGGGGAGCAAGTTCCTGGAGCCTGCAGACCAAAAAGGCCGATGGAGACGCGGCACCGGGGGTGCTAGAGACCCTCCATCTCCCCCTGGGCCTGGCTCTCCTTCCATCTCCTAGGCTCCTACCTGGGCTCCTGTGGTCCAAGCTCAGCAAGAAGTCAGAGGGCACTGGAATGTGGTCCATGCGGGCCAGCCTCTCCCAGGGGCACAGAGCAAGGTGTGGTGTGGACAGGAGGGTCACACGGGCGCCAGCAGGCCTGCAGCGGTGCTCACCTGCGCCTTCTGATGTTGTTTTTTCCATGGAAAGTTCCGCTCCTACACCCGAGGCAGATGACAGGCACTTTCTCTCACTCTTTTCTTTGCTGATAAAGAATAGAGTTAGTCCCAAAGAGGTTTGCTGGGAGCTTTCACCAGAACAGGTGGGATTTTCTGGTGTAGGAGAGAATTCCAAAGGTGTTTGACTTTCTGTGCCCTGCCACCTCCCGCATCAGCTAGAGCTGCAGGGTGACGATGACAGCCGCTGAGCTGCGCCGACAGGTTCTGCCGCAGGCCTTCTGGGCAGCGTAGGAACCCCACAGGAAGCCCACGATGAGGAATTTCACCTCTTCCCCATTTAACCGATAAGGACCGCTCACAGGACAGCTGAAGGGGGAAGGGACCTGCCAGGTAAGGGCCAGAGCCAGGATTGGACCCCAGGCCTGGCTGGCAGCCTTCACCCAGGGTTCAGACACTACTCGACCTGGAGGAGGGGACCTGGAGGAGGGAATCTGGGCCCTTGGGGAAGGCCGTGTGTCCCAGGAGGCCGCAGGCCCGGCAGGAACCGCTGTTTTAGGACAATGACCCACGGGAGCACTCAGTTGGACAAACGTTCTCCCTAAAGGGCCAGACAGTAGATAATTCAGGATTTTCGTCCACAGTCTCCGCCCTATGAGGAAGTAAATGAATGCATGTGGCTGTGCTCTGGTCAAGTGTTATTTAAGGACACTGAAAGTAGAATTTTACGTAATTTTCACCCTTAACGAGATATCATTCTAGTTTTTCTGAGTCATTTTAAAATATAAAAGTCATTCTCAGCTCATGGCCCACCCCAAAACTAGCAGTTTGCAGACCCCTGGTCTAAAGTGGCTTCCAGTCAATCAATACTTGCTGGAACCTCTGTGGGGTTCTGGTGCGACCCCCCAGATAAGGTAGTCAAGGGTACTATAATGAATTAAAGAGTGACCCCCCAAAATTCACGCCCACCTGGAATCTCAGAATGGTACCTCATTTGGAAGTAGGGTCTTTGGAGATGTAATTAGTTAAGATGAGGTCAGACTAGAATAGGGTGGGTCCTAAATCGAGTGACTGGGGTCCTTATGAGAGGAGAGGACACAGAGACACACAGAGGAAGTGACGCATCTATAAACCAAGGAACGCCAGGGCTTGCGGGAGCCGCCAGAAGCTGGAAGAAACAAGGACCCTCCCCCAGAGCCCTCAGAAGGAACTGGGCCCTGCCAGCACCAAGATTGTGGACCTCTGGCCTCCAGAACTGTGAGAGAATAAATTTATTTTGGTTTCAGCCACCCCGTTCATAGTAATTTGTTGTGGCAGCCGTAGGGAAAGAGTAATGAGTTCTGCTTGGAGCTCCAATGTGCATCTTTTATCTCTGGGAGTTCAGATTCAATGATGGTGGAGGCTGGCAGGATCCCAGGACCAGGCCCCTCCCAGACCTCGGGCCTCCCCTTCCCTTCTCCCCCAGCCGTCTTCAATTTTTGGAGAACAGTGCCAGCCAGCCCTGAATTAAATTGCAACTATAGGATGCCTGTTTTCCTATTTCTCCACACTCCACCCTTCTTAAATTGTTTCCACCTCTCACCAGGAGCCAAACAACAGTCCTTCCCCAAGGTGAGAAAAGCCCTCACGCCCTGCCCCTCAACCAGCCTGCAAAGTATTGATCACAGATACTGGTGACCTGAACTCCAGAAGCCTCTCTCCCTCTTTGGCTGTCATTGGGTAAGCTGGGGGTGCAGAGGGGGTACAGGTGGCCTGCGTGTGGGAGAAGGCAAGGCCTGCCTGGGTTCTGGGCCCGGCACCACACCTGGTACATGGTACCTGGTATGTGGGGAGACTGGGCAGGGTTCTCTCATAAAGTAAGGCTCCCCATCTGCCAACCCTACTAGGAGCCCACAGCACAGCAACGCCAGGTGGAGACCCTCGCACGTGAACAACGGCTTGCACTCTGCCAGACCACCTTCCTAAGCACTGTGCATCAATGAACTCACTCTTTCAAAGGCAGGAAAGGACACCAAGAGAGGCCAGCATGACCTGCTGGTGGTGACAGGGCCAGGGTCCCCAGAGACATCCCCAGTGCCTAGGGACCAACCGAAACACCACGTGCTCCAGCTTGAAGAGAGCTCAGCACTCCTGGGGCGAAGGGGTCCACCTGTGCTCCTGTGAGACTGGAACCCCTTCCCTGACTCCTGGTCCTGGCCTGTGTCTGCTCCCGTTGCTCCTGAGGGGAAAATCACTGTCTCAGTCAAGGTTCCTGGGGTGACAAGGAAATACGGTCAGTTGGTCGGCTGCCCTGGCATTGCTGACTTTAGAGCCCTGTGCTGTAAAAGGAGCCCGCCTGTAGTGGGGAGGATCCGGGAAGGCTCTGAAGGATACGGACCAATGGGAACGGTGGGAAGTCTGGGAAGCCACCTCAGAGGTGGCCCCTGGGTCATTTCTTGGAAAGAGACCTGTGGGGGCAGGGCAGATGGGGTGGGTGGGGCCTCAGAAGGTGGATCTGACCACATTTGTTTGCACTTTCCAGCTCACCTCCCCACCCCCACCTCACCCTACTCTCCGCAACCAGCCAGCTGCCTGTGCTTGCCCGCAGCCTCCTGGCTAGACCAGTCCTGCACACGCTCTGCCGTGAATCACAGGTTGGCTCATTTCTGTTGCCTTCTGTGGGCTCCTGGAGGGGTTCCAAGCATGACACCATGACTTCACCTCAGGGGAGTTCCCCAGGTTCTGCCCTGGGAGCTACCTCTACTCAGTGTGGCCTGGGGGCGAGGGGCACCCCAGATCCCAGAAACAGGCAACAAGGACATACAGGGGAGAAGCAGGTGAGTGTAAGGGAAATCACAGCTACGCACGGTGACTAGATGGCAGCTGGCATTGGACCCCAGAAGAGGGAGATGCAGGAAGTGGGTCCCATCACCCACTGGCCTCCCGAGAGGGGCAGCTCGCACTGCCTGCTGCACCAAAAACCAGAGCACCGTGCTGCCAGGTCTTTCCAGTTCTTCAAGGACCAGAACCCAAATTTTATGTAACCTTCTTGTGCTTGACTATTAGCAACTAAAAATATATATATACATATTTTTATATTTTATACACACACACACACCTATAACAAAGAATTGTTGTGGCAGATTGTATCTTCCAAAAATGATTGCAACAGTACCTCCCATTGCACATGCTTTTTATAATGTAATTTTGACACTTCTCCCACCCAAAGGTGGAGTCCATGTTCTCTCCCCTTGAACCCAGTGGGGAGGGGCCTGTGACCACAGCAGAAGTGATGCTATGTGGCTTTCAAGGCTAAATCATGGTTATGGGTTGAACTGTGCTCCCACAAAAGATGTTGAAGTCCTAACTCCTAGTACCTGTGAGCGTGACCTTACTTAAAAATGGGGTCTTTGCCGATGTTTGAGAGGTAAGATGAGGTCATTTGGGTAGGCCCAAATCCTTACGCAAAGGGGAAATTTGCATACAGAGACAGACACGCAGAGGAGAGCTGGCATGAAGACATGGGGAGAAGGCCACATAAAGACAGAGAATTAGAATGTACTAGAAGCTAAGAGAGAAACATGGGAAATACTCTCCCTCACAGCACTCGCAGGAACCCACCCTGCCAATATCTTGATTGTGAACTTCTAGCCTCCAGAACTGTGACAGAGGAACCTTCTGTGAATTCACCCTGTTTGCAGTCCTTTATTATGGCGGCTCTGGGAAACTATCGCCATTGTAAAAGGTCCTGTGGTTTCTGCCTGGTCCTCTTGGACACTTGATCTTAGTTAGCACTTGGCCGCCATCTTGTCCAAAGGAAGCCTAAACGACTCCCCATGGAGAAGCCACGCACAGGTGTCCTGGTTGACGGCCCAGCCGAGTTTCCCGCTGACAGCCAGCATGAACCACCACACACGTGAGTGAAGGTTCTCCAGGTGATGCCAGCCCCAGCCACTGAGGCACACCGTGCCCAGCCCCTGTCCTCAAGTCTTCTCAGTTGACAGCCCTCAAGTCATGCGGCAGAAGCAAGCCATTATTTCTGTGCTCTGTTTAAATTCTTGAGGCCCAACGAGTCCAGAAGTATAATAAAATAGTTGTTTTGGATATTTAAAAGTTGTTTGTATTAACAGTAACTGGAACAGTTGTGTGAGCCTAGCAGGATGCATGTTCAGGCTGCATCTGACCCACAGGCCACAAGTGCTGGCCTAGGCTTAGAAGAGCTTGCATCTTGTCCCAGGTTCTACTAGTAGCTGGCTGTGTGATCTTGGATAAGTCACTTCAACACTGAGTTTTATTTTCTGTGCTGTAAAGTGAGTAGCCAAGGTGATCACTACCATTACCCAACTATTTTCTCAAAAAGGAGGGGAAACATTCTCTTCTGCAAATTTCTGTGTAATTAATTTATTACAGCTTCAATTGCAAGGCCCATAAACCTTACCCCAGCTTTCTTCCCATTAACTACTGGTGTCCTTGGGTGAGCAAAGTTTTGTTTTGCTGGCGGACTCTGTGGATGCCACTCAGCTGGGACTTGACTTGCTACTCAGAAACTCCTTCGATCTGGACCTGAGGCCTGTGCCCAGGGTAATCTGCTGCCTGAAACTGACTTGGAATTGCTGGCTGACCTAACATGTCTTTTGCCTTCAACCACAACTGCTTGCTAGAGAGTGAGTAGCTTGGGAAGAAGAGAAAGCTAGCGAGCGTCTGGAGGCATCAAGTCATCAAGCTGGGAAGTATAAATTAGTCTTGACATCAGGCTAGGGTGAGTTATTGTTATGTCTCAAAGGCTTTGCAGGAGCAGAGGAAGGGCACACACGTATACACTCACACACACACACACACACATGCATGCACACTCAATACAACACTTAGGATACTGAACACTCTGGAGAAGAGAAAATAAACTCTGTAGCCATCGTGATGAGCTTTGACAATTACACCCAGCCCACAAACACATTTTCCTGGGCCTCTTGTTTATTCTCTCCACAATCAGAAGCGGCATGAGGATGCCAGGCCCTTCTCCATTCTTTGCAGCCATTGACTCGGAACATAATCCCATCAGCTTGAATGTGGGAGCAGATTTGTCTAGTCGGGGTAAATCAGAGATGTTGCAAAACCCCTTTTTGCAGAGGAGGTGCCCTTGGCATGCCCAGGGGACTAGGAAACTGTAGGGAGACCCCAGAGTCAGACAGAAGTACACAAATACTGTATCAGATTGAGTATCAGATACTCAGCCCGAGGGTCTGGGATTTGGGGGACTCAGTGCAAAGGGAGGAAAGGCTATGAGAACACCCCAACAAAATGCACAAGCAAAAGAACCCACTGATTTGTCATCACTGTTTTTTTAAGCACTGGGAACATCTGGGCCATGTGTCATATCACATTGGGATGGAGAGGATGCTGAGTGATGCCTTCAGCTCCCATCATCATCCATTTCACCCCTGGACCATGAACTGGGCTCTGGGAAAGGATGTAATTGGGGTCTTTTGTGAGGACGTGGGCTCAGGAAGGCAGGGTGACAGAGATGGGGGTGGGGGAGGGAACATGGCCATGGCCTTCTGAGAACTGCCTTGAATCGAGGTGTGTCAGTTCTCCTAGAAACAAGGGAGGACCTTCCCAGGCAGGTAGGGGTCTATCTGCTTGGTAAGATGGTGCCTGCCTCCTCCCGTGGCCTTCCCTGGCCCACCGGGGCTCAGTGCAGTAGCAAGAACACTCATACTTCAGCTAGAATTGGGCTCCTTCCCTGCTGTCTCGTGGGTTTGTGGCTAGAACTGTGGGCTCTGGAACCTGACTGCTTAGAATTTTCCAGTCCAGGATCTGGACTTAGCTGCAGAACCTCGGGCAAGTGATTTAGTCTTTCCCGTTCTTAATCTGAAAAACGGGAGTGAGTTGCAAAATTCTGAGCCTGCGGGAAAGTGCTCAGCAAATGACAGTGACCTGGCCTTCTCTGAGCTCGTCTTCGGGCCACGAGGCCTGCAAACTGGGCTCTCAGGGAGAAGGGAGGCCTTTTCTGGGCACAAACAGACCCTCTTTCCGCGCCCCCAGTCCCTATTCTTACCACCTCTCTGGGGGCCCAGGAGGGTGTCTGGCCAGCAGGGGCCGCCCCCCAGCAGAGCAGGGTCTCTGCCCACCCCTCCACAGAGACAATGACAGAAAGTCCTGGTAAGCCCCCAGATCCTGACAAACCTATTTATCGGAACCCCAGGACTGCCTCTTGCAGATAATGAGGTTCGTTTTTTTTTCTGTTAGCTCAATTCTAGGAAACACTAAAGGGGAGGGGCCCACTCTGTCCAAGGATGCCCAGAAACAAACTTGTTCCAGAAGGTCACCCTTGGGTCCTTAATTTTGAGACAGGCTGGCAACCATGTGGGGAGCCCTCCATGTGGCCCTGACCTGCATTCTCTAACAACCTCATGCCAACTACAGGGGGTAGGTACCGAGCTGAGCCCCATGGAGCTCAAGTGACTTCTCTCAGGTCCCACAGTGACAGTCGGGATTCAAGCCCAGGACAGTGTGACCCTAGGGCCTGTGTTCCCAGTCCTCATCTTCAGGCCTTGGAGCACCAAGAGGAGACGTCTGCTGAGGGGCAAGTTTGGGCTCTTCCACTTGTCATGGGGGGCACTGGTGGGTGAAGTGCTGGGCTTCAGGAACCTGGGGACCCCACAGAACATTCTTTTCAGGCTTCTGAGGCTTACTGCCTTTAGCTGATATTTATACTATCATGCTGAGGAGGCCAGAGCTCTGGCTATATCTTTCTTGCCCATTCTTTTCTCCCTCCCAGATAAACGAGACATTTAGTACTATCTCCCACCTCCTTGGTCAGGGGTAGTGTGTTAATGACATGACGATGCACATGATAGACGGGACTCCTAGGGGGAGTATGGGGTGGGGATGCCATCTCTTCTTTCCCTGGCAGAGGGATGGAGGTGACCACCACAGGACCCAGAAGCCTCAAGTATGACTAAGCAATAACAAAATGGTAACCAGGGTCCCTTACATTGGACTCGCCAGCTCCCAAAGCAGGGTCACATGCTTAATCTCTTTCTATCCTCTGGTAGCCCCCTGTGGCTCCAGATTGTTACCGTGCCCCAGATAGAATCCGAAGAGACACATGACTTCTCCAAGGTCACACGACTCAGGTGTCTGACCCCACATCGGAACTCATTTCTAGGAAACTCCATGGATCTCTGCTTTGCCACCCCCCTTTGACCCACATCATCATCGCCTTCTCGGGCCTGACTGAATCCTACTGATGCCTCCCACCCACAGAGAGTCCCCAGCCCGGGGAGCGGCAGCTGTCCCTCCGGTCAAGGGTCTACGGAGACATAGCACCTCCCTCCCCTCCAGAGCCAGGGAGCTGCCATCCTGGGAGGATGTGCGACCCTGTAGATGGCCCAGCGAGCTTGCTGAGAGGGTTTCCATAGCTCAGCTTGAGGCCAGGGTTGTATGTAGGCAGGTGAAGGGGGGGGGGGGTCCAGATATGGCCCATTCATTCATTCATTCACTCATTCATCTAGCTGACTATGTGCCAGCTCACACGGAGAGACAAACACCAATCAGATGCCACCCTGTCACCGAGGAGCTGAGGGGTGACCTGCTGTTTTACTCTCTAGGTGCACTGGCTGCCCCAGAGCCCAGATGCACATTAACTCCCTCAGAGGAGGGCTCATGGCCTGGAGCCTGGGGCTTTTCCCCACAGTGGTAGGGCACCTTGTCCTGAGCTCCCAGGGATTTTCCCAGGCCGCTCAGCAGAGGTTGCCCTGCCTGAGAAAGGGCTCCAGGTGGTTCCCAAGAACAGGGAACTGAGGAATGAAAGAGCCTCTGCCCAGTGGGGGAGGCAGGGGAATGAAGGGCCCAGCGCGGGGGCAGGACCTCAGGTTGCTGAGGTTCCACTCCCAACTGTGCGGACCTCAGGCCCTGGTGACACCCTGAGGTGTCCATTCGGGATCATATCTGACAACCACACTTCGGGGAGAGAAGCTGGAGGTGCGGGACTCAGGATAGAGACGGGAAGTCACAGCACATTTGTGGGAAGGTTCCTTGGAGATTAGCTCATTCCAGAAAACGAAATGGCCTGCCAAGAATCAGACTTTATGGCCAGCGCCAGGCTAGATGAATGGAGCCTTCGACTCTTCTCTAAGGAAATAGGACTAACCAATGTAACGGACCCTAGTGGGGCTGGGAAGTGCGCCAAATGCCCAGAACCCCAGGCGGACCCACCTCGGGGAGGTGCCAGGCCCCTGTGGTTGTGAGGATCACGTGCGCCCAAATCCCAAGGGTGGGCCCCAGCCCCTGTGATAGGCAGAGACTTGTACCCTCGCCTGAGGGCTTATAGGTCAAGTGACAACAAAGGTGCAGTTAAGACCCAAAATCCCCTCCAGAGTCAGGGGCTTAGAGTTTGCCAGAAATTTCAAGGTAGCTATTTAAGCTTCAGGTTTTTTTATTTTGTGAATTTCCTCTGATCATCAATAGAAAGCCCTAGTCTGAAAGGCCGCAGCAAAACTTCACCTCAGCGGATACAGAGGAGGAAAGGGCCACTCAAAATTCACAGGTCTGGGGTTCCAGATATCCGAGAAAATCAGCACTTTCTTCCAATCAAGCCTCTGGCCATGGCACTAGCACTGTGGTGGGGAGTGGTGTCTAGAAGCATCTGATCTCCTTCCCTGGCTGCTGGTGTCCACTGTGTGCCTCAAGAAGCCAGGACTGGGCTTTCTTGAGCTCTGTCCCCACAGGCAAACTTCAAAGAAGGTTAAACGTTTGTGGAAGATGCCTCAAAGGCAGTGTCCTAATTCCCAGAAGGGGCAAGAATCCCACAGGGAAGGAAGGACTTTGTCCTGGAGGTATGCTTAACTGATATGTAATCTACCTGGGAAGGCCAACTCCCAGACACCTGTGAAAAGAACGGATTACAGTCAGCTAGCCCTAACGACAAAATAATTTGTTTTAAATGAAGGGGAAGAAGAGGGGGGAGGTGCCTCCTGAGAATCTGGGGGGGCGGGTTGATGGGACAAATAGGACTTGAGCTGTGAGGGGACCTGGGAGGGGGGAAGGCGGGAGGGGGAGATGGAGGGAGGGCTCAGAACGGGCTGTACTGAGGGGAAAGCGCCAGCGGAAGGGCCCCACAGAGGGTCCCAAGGCCATGTTGGTAGGAGGGAGCTTGAAACCTCCACTACCTCCAAGGAAACCCCACTTCCTTGAAAACCCAGGTGAGGGAGCAGCTAACAGCAATGGGACTTTGTGCTGTGACCACTTTCCGGTGGAATGAATACTCCACGGCTGGCATTGGTGACTGGTTATCATTTACACATGGAAGCTATTTCTCTAAAGAGTCAAATCCAAGGCAGGCTTTCTCCTAGAACGCAGGCCCCGGGATGCAGGAGTTCATCCCTGTAAGTTTCACGTGGAGCAGAACTTAGCCTCCGCAGATAATTAGGCAAAGGGTACGGCTGGAAAGGCAGGGCGACCCGAGACAGGTTGCCAGCCGCCACCCTCACCAAACTAGTGCGAGACTGGCCTCGGGCCGGCTGCTCCACGCCCCTCTCGTTTCCAGGATGTCTGGGATGGAATCCAGGATCCTGGCGGTGCCGATCCTGTCCTCCGGCTCCCATCTCCAGTCGGTACTAGGGGGAGGAGGCGGGGGTTATCGGTGTCTGGTCCCCTCTCGCAAAGGGAAGAGCCTCAGGAGGACTTCGCGTTGGCCCCCCCGGGGAGAGTTGCGCCCTAGGCCTCAGGGCTCCGGGGGGTACTGGGTCCCAGAGCGGAGCAAGGCGAGGGCGTCCCAGAGCCAGCCCCCAGCCCCCGGCCTGGCCCCAGCCTCCCCGCCTCGCGCTCCGAAACCCTCAAGCTCTCAGATTTGAACCAAGAAGGCCCAGTGGCCGGGCTGCGTTTCCCTCCGGCCATTGGCTCCGGCAGCGCCGTGACGTGGTTGAGGGGGGGCGGAGGTGCGGGCGGAGCCTGGAAGGGGAGTGTCCCCGCGGCTAGAGCCCTGAAAGCTGGAGAGAGAGGGAAACCAACGCCGGCGCTGACATGGGCAGCCTTCCTTGGCGCCGCGCGGAGCCCACTCGGCGGAGAAAGCAGTGCTGTGCGCCAGGCGCTCGTGTCTCTGGGGACCCAGGTAGGCGACTGTGACACACACCTGCGCCCTGCGAAGCTCTAGTGGGCTCGGCTTGGGGGTCTCGAGCCTCCCCATGGGGCAGAAAGGATTGGGAAAGCCAGGATAGGGGCCGTGGGTAGGGGAACAGGGCACCGAAACCCACCTCCTCCGCGCCGCCACTTACCACCGCGCCGCCCATGGATTGCAGGGCTGGGGCTGGGGACGGGAGCCATGCATCCTGTTGTCCAGCCTTGTGGGGTTTGGGCGGGAGGATGTGGCAGAGAGCCGGGCGAAGCCTCGCTCCGACCTGATTTCCTCTCCCCAGACTGGCGCTCTCCAGCCCGGCCAGGGCGCTGGGGTAGGGGTGGGGGTAAGGGTGGGGTGGGATGGGTGCCGCGTTTAAAGGTCCACCCCTGCCCGAGAGTGGGGTGTGTGTCGGCACTAGAGTCCGTGCCGCACAGCCCGCGGGCTCCCGAGGGGGGCGTGTGTGCGCACTGAGTTCTCCATTAATAAGAACAGGATTATTCGCTGGTCGTGGCAGAAGCGTGCACACGCGCTCTCGCTCTCGTACACACACTGCAGTACACGCCGCCCAGTGTCACCGGACTTGAGAGAAGAGAGAAAGACCCTCCGGGAAGGGAATAGCTGAGGAAACAAATACTGTCCCGCCCCCCGCCCCCACTGCCTTCCCCAGCCAGATCCAGCCCCGCCTGCCTCCTCGGGAAGACCGTGAGGCCGAGGCGGGGTGGGGCCCAGCGGAGCAGGCAGCTTCTTTGGAGTCTGGGGACAGGACTATGTGTGGGACCTGCTTCTGGCGTGGCTGAGGGCCCGGAGCGGTTGGTTAATGATTTAATCTCCGGCTTGGGGCGGTGGAGCTGTGATCAGCCGTGTCTGGCTCCGCCCGCTCCTTGGAGCGCCCCCAGCCGCGGGTACAAAACTGCCCCCTGCCCGGGGTGCTTCCCCCCGCCAGCTTCCCTCTGGGCTGTGCTGCTACAGCCTGTGGAAGAAACCCAGTCACCAAACCTGGTCGGGAGAGGGGGGCGGTAACCGGGAGCAGGAGTTGGAGGGCCGAGGCTGAGCAGGCTTCCTGGGAAAGTACCCAGCCGGAGCCTGGGTTGTGCGTGAGACGCGGCGGGGGAGGGCGGGGGGGGGGGGCGTCAAGGGGGAGGGGTGCCCTCTGCTAACTCAAACCAGATTCCTTGTTTCCCGATGAGATACTGCAGTCTGGGCTTTGGAAGTTTTCTTTCTCTCCCTGGGAGAATAGAGAGGAAATACAATGCTTTTTCTTTTCTTGTTGTCACCCCTTGCAATCTGACCAGCTCCCATGGCCCCCCTGAGGCGTCCACGGTGCCCATTCTTTGCCCTTGTGCTTGAGCAGTTGAATGGGCAGAGCGTCCCTGAGCTCTGGAGCCCCCGGCTCCAACCTAGAGAGTCTGGGGTGCATCTGGACCAGAGAAAGCTTTCCTCATCCAGCCCGGATAAACAATGAGGGGCCCCGTTGCAGGAGGGCCTCCCGCAATGCAACTTTGCACAGTCTGGGTTTCTAATAACTCCCCACGCCTCCGCCCCTTTTTGAGGCTGGGGTGGAGGAGGGGACCACCGGCAGGATGGACTGAATTTTAAGAGAACAAAGAACAGGGCACAAAGGAAGGTGGAGCTGCGCTGCGAATTTCCCCCAAAAGGGGAGTTTGTGGGCCCAGCCAGACCTCTGCGTGACCCCAGGACTCCCGAAGCAATAAATGGAGCATCTGCAGGCCACTTGTGAGGCTCTGTCCTCTAGGGTAGGTTGGACCCTGCTGTGGGTGTGGGGCTGCCATGTGGGTTCCAGCTTTCATCAGCTGCCCTGTGTGAGCGGCCATGTGACCAACAGATTAGAGTGGTTTATCTCCTCCCAACTTGGACTTCGCCCCTCCACTCCTTGAGGACAGTTGCTCCTTCCCACAACCGGGTTTCAGGGAAACTTGGGACATACCCACCCTCCTTCTCCTGGTCTTCCTGGGGGTTCCTGGGAGGGGCCCAGTGTGACAAAGTGAGCCTGCTCCCAAGGAGGCAGCCATTTGGGGTCCTAGCCCCTGAGGTCACGGACCCCAGTCACTGATGGCCGAATGCTCAAGCTGTCCCTCTCTAGTTCAGGCCTCTACTTTGAGTATTCCTCCCCATTATCTGGGGTTTTCACCTCTCCCCTCAATTCTCTCTTACACCCACCCACTAGTGCTCATCCCAAGCTGCTGTCCCAGCCCAGCCAGGACTGGAGACCCAAGCAAATGAGTCTTATCTACAAAATGGGGCAGGGCGGGGCCAGGCAGAAGTTGACCTGGAGGAGGATCTTAGACCCTTCTTTACTCGTGAGGAGCCTGGGATTGGCTCTGGTTCAGTGAGTCCAGTCCCCGCCCTTCCCCTTTCGGTTGATTGATTTCTATAGCCAGGACAGACTGTGCCCAGGTGTGGCAGGCATGGCGTTTGCAGCCCTTCTCCTGTTTCACTCTTTCTCTTTCCTGCTCCAGTTTGGATTAGTTGGGAGTGGAGGACGCAGAGGCCAGAGCACCCAGGACTGCTGTTGGGCAGACTCCAGCCTCCCTTGGCAGGAAGTTCCACAGGCTCTGAGGAGTTTGTCCCTGCGGAGGAGGGAGGAGCCTGCACTTTGGAGGCACAGGACCTGGGCTGATGCCAGAGATAAGGCTTGGGGGCGGAGGGAGGGAGAGGGGTTGAGCAACCTTGACTGGAAGCCCAGAGAGCTGACCCAAGCTCAGGTCTTTTGACCTGTGTACCGGAAAGCTTTTCCTGAACCTTGGGAAAAAGGACCAAATCCTGAAGCTTCTGGCAGAGTCCCAGAGGCCAGCTCCAGCCGGGACTTCTGGGTGGTGCTCTAGAGAAGATAGGCCCAGGCCCTCTCTGGACAAGGACCGGATAGACATGCTGGGGGTGGGGGTTCCATGTGTGTAGCTGGACATGTCCCTTCTCTGCTTGCAGTGTGTTGTGAAGAAAACTTAATCATTACTTGCCTACATTCCCACTCACTGTGCCCCCAAAGCACCAGCTTGAAACCCACCTCTTGGGGAGACTTGGGCCTCCTTCCGTAAAAGGCATCAGAGACGCCCCCAGGCACTGCCAGCTTGCAGCTCTGCGCTCCAGAGCCCTCTTTTGCTGGGAAAGGGGCACTGGTGGTCTCCACTGAGCCTCCCGAGAGGAGGAAGGGTCTTCCTCTTGGGTCAGGTGAGGGCAGTGTGAGGAGTGTTCATGAAGGAAGTCTTAGATTGCTTATCCAGCTCTGCACTGCTGATATTTCCTCCTCATTTCTTTCCCCCCAGGGGCTGAGGGCATCTGAAAAGCAATAGGGCCAGGGCAAGAGAGATCCCTGGCTGTATACTTGGGGGCAGCCTCCAGTCTCCCTGGGGTAGTCTGGGTTCTCCTCAGGCCTGTGGCCATGCACTTCTCATGGGGCCTGAACTCAGTCCGCAGGCTCCGTCAGCTCAGTCCCCTGCCGCCTCATCCTCTTCACCCGCAGGTCCCCACTCAGTGCATCCCTTCCCCATTCCTTAGAATGTTGCCCTTGGTCCCGAAGTATCCAGGGGGACTGGTGTTCCTTCCTTCCCCGTGGGGTTTATGGCTCAATCAGAATAATGGGAGCAGAGATGCTGCTCACGCAAAGAACTCCTCAGGGCTGGCAGCACAGTCCATAGGCACCTCTAAGGAGACTCTGGTTCGGCCCAAGGACTGGGCTGGCTGTGTTTCCTCGGGAGGCCGATCATGCTGAGGTTTCGCTCATTATTTGCTGCAGGTAGCACCTAGGGTCCCCCCACATCCTGAGTTTTGGAGGAATGGGAATAGAGTTCTCTCTTCCCGCCTTCACTTCATTCACCTGGTCCAGGCGGAAGTCAGAGTTTAAGTAGTGTCTGCAGGAATCCAGGCTCTTCCTCCAGATTCATTGAAGGTGAAAGGGGAGGAGGGAAGGCCGAGTCGGGGAGTACACCCCATCTCGGGCCACTTGCCCTTTGCTGGTGGGGACTACAGTCTGCCCCTGGGCCTCAGAATCTTGGAGCACCCCCTCCCCCACCACAGTTCATCATGGGGACCCCCCAAGGACTTTGAAAGGGGTCAACCCTGGAGCCTTTTGGATTAGGTGTCCTTTGGTAACACTGGAGGTATGTGTGCTGAGTTACTAATGTGTCCTTTTTGAACTTAGGGGAATGACAATGGCCAGAGTGTCACTGGAAATGCCAGAATTTTCCTTCTACTCTTTAGGGACTGGCATAGGGCACCTGCTGAGAGCAAGAACACACCCAGCACCCCCTTCATAGCGCAGCAGACACAGGGCGCTCGCCGCTTATGCATCCATGTGTCAAGGGCTTTACATGTATTAGCTTCTTTAATTCTTACAATAAGGCTAAGACATATATAATGTTATCAATCACTCTGAAAGCTAGTGAGGAAACTGAGGCACAAGTAACTTGCCCAATGTGGCTGACAGGCCAGCTTATGTAACCTGGGG
Source organism: Tonatia bakeri (assembly GCA_004024845.1). Lineage (NCBI taxonomy): Eukaryota > Metazoa > Chordata > Mammalia > Chiroptera > Phyllostomidae > Tonatia > Tonatia bakeri. Next base: position 51 of record PVIA01010266.1, on the reverse strand, counting down.
AATCTGGCTTCTGGTCCCTGCTCTTTGCCACCCGCCACCGCCCCCCCCCCT